>JAADVK010000462.1:0-24551 GCA_023334975.1 Globisporangium sylvaticum
AGTGCGAGCACTCCGCAACACTGGTGGGTCGGGTTCGTGGCGCTGGTGCTTGTTGCGGTGCTCTGGTGGTCTCCACTGACGACTAGCGCCACTGTAACAGTATTGAGCACGACGCCGCCAATGCCACTCGCGTACAGAATCAACAGCATCACGAACGGGAATCGCGCCTCGGATCTGATCTTCAAGGGGGAAGACCGTATTGCTCGCGTCGAACGAGATCCCACGGCTCACGTTGCGCATTTGCTCGAACGGTGGCTCCAAGATAGAGCTGGTCGCATGCGAAAGATGCGATCCGGTAGTCGCATTTGTAACTGCTCCTGTTCGCAAGAGCTGCACGTTGACGCGGTAAACGACGCACTCGATGACGTGGGGGCCGCTTTTCGTCGCCGCCCTCCTTTGGAACGTCTTGCGCTCCCAATAGACGATTTTAAGCAGCAGGATGGTCATCGTGACCAAGACGTTGCCCACGACATCCGTGACCGTTATGTTGTACTGCCGACTCTGGCTCTGGTAGCGGAGGATCGAGAAGGCGTGCGCCTCGTCCACCAGGTTGAGCATGACGCAGACCAGCAGGATGTTGTTGCTGACGATCCCGATCGCCGCTGCTCGCACGACCCGTCGGATGCCGAGCATCTGTGCGTCGACGAGCACGGTGTTCTGGATGCCGAAGAGGTCGATGAGCACGCGCGCGATGCGTCAGTCGCCGAACATCGCCGCGACCAGAAGGTACGTCGTGCTGGTGGTGCACAGGTAGAACCAGAAGTCGTACTTTGTCCGCAGGAGCCGCACGACGTCGTACCGCAGCGTCGCGATGCTCGCGAGCGCGAGAGGGGCACCGCACAGGAAGCAGCAGATCGCCGCCACGCGTCCCGGGTTCACATGCACCAGCGGCACCGTCATGCTGAGCGCCAGCGAGACCAAGTACCAGAAGAAGAGCGCCTTGCTGTGGCGTTTGAGGAACAGACCGACTCGCCACGCGATCGGTTTGGGCAGGAACTGCGACTTGAGCGACTTGGAGAGGTCGAGAACGGGCAGCGGGTTCACGGGCACGACTCGTAGGTCCACTCGAGCAGCGCCGCCGACGGATTAGCGGATGCCGCGGGAGGGGGCGGACTGCCGCCTCTGCTGCTGATGTTGGTGCCATCGTCGCCGTCCATTTTTCGAGTGTGTGCATAACTGAAGTGTTCTGGGCTTTATCAGAGAACGCATCAACTAAATGTCCTTATTACTACAATAACAGTAAAAGGTCCGATGGCGATCTTGAAAGGTCACTTTGCCTGTGGGGCTGGATCACTGGGTCACTTGAGAGCTGGCAAGACCTTCACCAGACGAGAGGTCCAAAAGCTTCAAGGCACGAGACCACCAGCAGCAGTTGGAAGAAGACGACAACAGACAGACAGACAAGCAGACAAGCAGACAAGCAGACAGGGCCTGTGACGATGCAGGAGAGTCTCGGCGGCGGTGAGGCGACGTCTGCGAGCGCCAAGCGCACGCTCGCCAAGGTGCAGAGGATGCTGTAGATCGCGTCCACGAAGCGCAACGCGCTCGCGCTCAAAGACTACCGAGAGGCGCTCGAGGTGCGCGCTTGTTATGATTCCATGCTTTCTGTATACTATTCACACTCTGCTCATGCACGTGCTGCTGGGTGTTGTGTCTGCGCTTTGTAGGAATGTCTGAAGACCGAGGCGAGCGTGAGCATGAAGATCCTGGGCTACCGGCTCGCGAGTCGCTGCCCGAGCTGCTCCACTTTTAGCACCTGGCAGTCCTGCTGGACGCCTGCGTGACGGAGCTCGCGAGCTCGCAGAACGCGCCGGCGCTGCTGTACGCGATCCCGCTGCTCCAGCAGATCCCATTGCCGCTCGTGCTCGGTTTCTTTGTCTCGTCCGAGAAGGAACCGATGGACAAGCTCCGCGCCGCGCTGACGCATGAACAGAGCGACGTGCGCTGCTGCGCGGTCTCGACCTTTGCGCGCGTGACGCTCAGCGTCGCAGCGAGCATCCTCACGAGCGACGGACTGTTCGCGTTCCCGTTCGAGTCGCACGAGGCGCGCATCTGCTGCCAGCAGGACGTCTGGACGATCGTCACGGACACGTGGAAGCTCATCTCCCAAGCGCTCTTCTCCAGCGGCCAGGACGCAATGAAAGACGACGACGTCGCCGGCGCGGCGTTCTCGGCCATGCGCATGCTCTTCTCGCGCGGATCGACGCTGAACGCGTTCAGCTTCGTGAAGGAGTCGCCGCTGACCCAGTCAACCGTGGACGATCTCATCTCGTCCGTGTTCAAGGAGGCGTATCCACGCGTCCTGGCGATCCAAACTGCGGCCAAGAAGCTGTCGATGAAGCACCAGATCGACGCAATCACGTGGCTCGCCATGCTGCTCTACATGATGATGGAGAAGAGCGGCGCGCGCTGTCCGGGGATCAGTCTGCCGTACCTCGACATCGACTCGGAGAGCAGCCAAAGCGGTGACGACGACGATGACGATGATAATGTGACGCGCCGAGTGCGAATGGACCAGCTCGCGAGCGACCTGCTCGAGCCCTGGGTCTGTCCGCTGTTCGCGAGAAAGGCGTCGCTGGCGCAATCCACCGCGCTCTGCCGCGCCGTGTTCCTGCTGCTGCCGCACCCGCTGCTCGCGTTCGCGCGGCTGAAGCGCGCGCCGGGGCTCGTGCCAGAGCTCATCGCGCAGTGCTTTTACCACAAGAGCTCCGAGTTCAAGCTCGAGATGAGCCAGATGCTCGTGAAGACCTTCGCGTGGGTGTCAGCGTCCGACTGTCTGCGGCTCTTTGTCCGCGTCGTCGAGGCGCTGAGCCTCATGGAGCGTGAGACGTACGTAAATACTGAGAGGCCTCTGTGTGTGTTTGTATATGGAAATGTGCATCATCTCTGACGTGTGTGTTGTCTGTCTATTGGACTACTTAGTGATCGCCAGGGGCTCATCCAGCTGCTCATGGACTCGGTTTGCGACCGCGTCGCCCAGAAACAGGGGTTTCTGATGCTCGAGCCGCTCTGCGCGCTCGAGTTCTTCCGCCAGCCGCAGGGGAACTCCCGGCTCTCCCCACGCGCGAACGGGTCCCAGATCTTCCGCTGCATGGTGCAAGCGCTCGCTCTCCATCAAGCGAATAATTGTTCTGACGGAATGAATAAAGATGGGATGCAAAAGCGTAGCCATGTTAAAACCACCCTGCTTTGACACAATTGCACCGACTTCAAGTAGGCCTTTTCGCCTTTCAAAGTTTCTTCCAGAGGTCTGAATTCGAAGGACACTTCGGAAAAGTGACTCAAGGCAAAAAGTCCTCTTTTTTCTTTGACAATCTCGATTATCAAGCTGACTTGGTTTTTGTATGGTCTGGTAGAGTCTGGTGGTCGCGCTGGTCATTTATACTATTTCATACAAAAATTAAGTCAAATTGATAAAGCGGTTTTTGATCAGACCCGGCAGGCAAAAAGTCCTACTCGAAATCGTCAAAAGCGCGCGCTATTTGAAAACCTGATCCATTTCTGGATTTGAAGAAAGGCAAGTGCTTCTGACGCTTCTGGAGTCGCCATGGAGAAGCAGCCAGAGCCTCGTGGACCCGCAAGCGTCTCCTCTAGCAGCCCCGACGCCAAGACCAGCAGCAGTAGCAATAGCGTCCAGGTCGCCGTGCGCGCGCGGCCGCTGAGCGCGAGCGAAGAAGCGCAGGCGAGCGAGGCGTGCGTCCAGGCGGTCGGCGGCGCGCGCGTGGTGCTGGGCGGCAGCGCGGGCAAGCAGTTTGACTTTGAGACCGCGTTCGCGCCGCAAGTGCAGCAGCAGCAGGTGTACGAGCAGCTGGTCGCGCCGCTGATCGACCGCTTCTTCGATGGGTACAACGCCACGGTGTTCGCCTACGGCCAGACCGGGTCCGGAAAGACGTAAGTGATTGGTTTGATGCATTCGTCCTACGTGTATGTGTGTGTGTGTGCATATGTGCGCTTGTATAGAGATGTTCATGCTGGGTATCGTGGAAAGCTAACGCTTTTTGTGCTGCCTGTCGCTTAGGTTTACGATGGGGAACGAGTTCAAACTGAGTGTCGCGCCGGCCGACCGCGGCATCATCCCGCGAGCCATGGACGACGTACGCTTCGCATTAATTATTTTGTCTATTCCGCTGATCGTTGGGCAGGTCAGTTGACTAAACGCATATTGTATGGTGGCTACGCTTTGGTCTTTTCTTCGTGCATTATAGATCTTCAAGCGCGTCCAGGCTGCTCCAGAAGACAAGACGATTACTGTCAAAGTATCCTATTTGGAGGTGAGGATCCTCTTCACTTTGTGTGGCTTGTCCGCATTCTCATTGGAATGTGGGTGGCTGTGTTCAATTTGACTTCCTGCAGATCCTCAATGAAGAAATATACGACCTGCTGTCTGGCGCGTCCAACAGCGGCAGTGCGAGCGCCTCGTCAACTGGACTTTCTGTGCGAGACGAAGGCAAGCGGGGCATCGTGGTCGCGGGGCTGAGCGAGCACAGCGTCGAGTCGATCGCCCAGGTTGCCTCTTTGCTGCATGCTGGCGCGCTGCATCGAGCCACTGCGTCGACGACCATGAATGCGCAGTCCAGTCGCTCGCACGCGATCTGCACACTGACGATGGAGCAGCTCGACACTGTCAGCGAAGGCGTCGAGGCGCGCTTCTCCAAGTTCCACCTCGTTGATCTCGCAGGTTCAGAGCGCGCCAAGCGAACGAACACTGAGGGTGCGCGTTTCAAAGAAGGCGTCAACATCAACCGCGGGCTCTTGTCGCTCGGCAACGTCATCAATGCACTCTGCGAGCGAAGCCGCTCGAACTCGTCGACATCCCACGTGCCATATCGCGACTCGAAGCTCACGCGCTTGCTGCAGGACAGTCTTGGTGGAAACAGCAAGACTTTGATGATCGCGTGCATCAGTCCTGCGGATATCAACTTTGAAGAGACTTCCAACACATTGCGATACGCATCACGCGCGCGGAACATCCAGAACAACGCGGTCGTGAACAAGGAAATGAGCGTGGCGAACGAGGTCGCGTACCTCAAGCAGCAGCTCGAGCTGCTCCAGCTCCAGCTTTTGCAGCAGCAGTCCAAGTCCCACCAGCCGCGAGCCCGAGTTGCTGCAGGTGCGAGTGGTAGTACATCGCTGAATGCTGATGTCGCCGATTTGGAAGCGGAGCTGCATAAGTGGAAGGACGTTGCTCGCACGCGTGAGGAGGAGCTGCGAATCGTTATGAGCGCGAAAGACAAATGGAAGAAAGTCGCGGACGAGTTCATGTCCAAGAAGAAGAGTCTGGTGCCAGCGTCGTCGTCGTCTGGATTTGGTGGATCCAGAGCCGCAGGATCCGCCGCCAGCACCGTGTCTCCAACGAAGACTTTGGCGCTTGAAGCTATGGAGTTCGAGAAGACGATTCAGATCAAGATCCCAGCCTCCGCGTCGCCAGCCGATACTTTTTCTTCTCCATCTGACCAGGGTCAATCGCAAGCCGACTTGGGCAATCTCTCGGATGTGATTGTGGAGAAAGAAAAGATCATGCATGAGCTGTCAGCGTTGCCGTCCTCTTCAGCCACAGAAGCTCGCCTTGCAAGCCTCACGACTTCCTACGAGCACAAGATCATCCAGCTGGAGAATCGAGTGGGCAGGTTGACTGCCGAGAAGAAGCGGCTGTCGCTGGAAATCAAAGTGAGTGGAGAAAGCGCTGCTGATGCAGTGGACCACAAGAACAAGGAGGATGTTCGCGTCCAGCTGCAAAAGATCCAGAACCAACTCCAAGTCGCGAAGCAAGCCGAGAGTGAGTGCAAGCGGCTGACAGCGTTGTGGAAGTCCGGCAAGTTCAAGATCTCGACGCTCGAACAGGAAATCGTTGACATGAAGAAGCAAAAGGCAGGGCTTCAACGGAAGCTCAAAGAGGAAGCAGAGACGCACCGCAGGGAGAAGCGCGAGCAAGATCTCAAGATCCTCCAGCTGAAGCGTCAAGACCAGCGCAAGCAGTACGAGTTGCAGAAGCTGACTGCCCTTCACAGCAAACAGAACAGCGTGCTGAAGCGAAAGACTGAAGAAGTCGCGATGGCGAATAAGCGGATGCGAACAATGGCACAGAACCAGCAACAGGTGAAGAAAGCGCAGACGAACAAACCGGCGATGGCGAGATCTTCATCCTCATCGGTGGATTCGAAGCAAGACACGTCCATTCGAAGTGATTTCATGGACAATGTCGCGAAGACACTCGAAGCAACGTTTGAGATCCGGATGACCATCCACGGCGCCAAGAACGCGATCCAGATGGATCTCGAGGAGCGGAAGAGAATAGCGCTCGAGATCTTGAGGTTGGAAGCGAACCCTTCAGCGAGCAGTGGCGCACTAGCCAAACTGAAAGACTCGCTGAGAGAGAAGAACGCCGAGATCCGCTTGCTCCAGCAGAAGCTCGCAAGCGTGGAGCGCAACAACTCGCTGCCAGAAGAGCTCTTCCCGACAAGCGCGACCGCGTGCCACCAGATCATCAGGCATCTGGTGGAAACTGCAGCCGAGAGCAAGTCCATTTGCATGGAACTGGAGAATTCCAAGACTGATCTGGATGCTGCCGAGGACCAGCTCATCACCCAGAGTGACAAATACGAGTACACGATTGCAGGATTGAAGCGAGAGATGCAAGAGCTTGGTCACCGCGCTGCCATTCCGCTGGATGCGTTCGCGTTCTACTCATCAAGTGATGGTGCTGTACCTGAGGGAACATCCACCAAGTCAGGTCTCCTTCAACAGGAACTCGATGAGACCAAGAAAGAACTGGAAGAATTGAAGCTCCAATTGGCAGCGCAGGCATCGAAGAAGAAGCCCGCTTCCAGGAAAAAAGTGGAGGAAGTGGACGAGATCGTGTCGAGCAGCGATCATGATGATGAAGACGAGGACGACGAAGAGAGCGAAGATGACGACTCAGACTACGTCGAAGACGAAGGCAAGCGCCGCACGACCAAGAGTACAAGCCGATCATCGACAACGCCATCATCAGCTGGGAAAGGCCAACGAACCAGCAGCAGTGCTGGCGGCGGTGGAATCATGGACGAAATCGACGAGCTGCTCGCGACGCCTTCCCGCGCCGGCATGCCGCTTTGCTGCTCGTGCAACGGCAAGTGCGCCACAAAAGCCTGCGCGTGCAAGGCTGAGAAGCAAAAGTGCGGCAGCGACTGCGCGTGCAGCGCCTCGAAGTGCCACAACCGCGAAGGCTTTGAAGGGGTAAAGAAGAAGAAGAACAAGAAGTCGGAGCTCGATGATAAAGCAAATGAAGTCGAATCGTTCTTTTATGCTGGTGGTGTTGGTGTTGACAAGGAAAACGAGGACCCTGCGCCGTCCAAGCTCAAGAAACTCTGGTCGCAGAACGACAGCAAGATGCTGAACGTGGGCAGTGCGCAGAAGTCAAAGTTGCATCCGCCCACGCCGCCGAGTCTCTTGAAGAAGCCGAGTCGTGGATTCTTGCTCAAGCCCACCAACAGCAACGCTCTTGCCACCAGTAACATCAGCAGCAAGTCCAGTAGCACCGCGAGCAGGATTTCTCGCTTCTTGTGATCCTACCACAGAGATGCGAAGTCAGACAGCCATCCATTTTTATGTTGTGCCAGTACAAGTCAGTTTGAAAGACCCAACCCAAAGTTTCACTCACTGGATTTCCTTTTTGCATTTATCTCGCTGGCGTGTGTTCAACTTAGCTCGTGACTTTCGTGCGCCTCTTGCTCTGATGAAAGCTCCGACAAACGAACCGACTTCGACGAGCTTAGCTGGAGTATCCGCGCGTGGCGTCGTCAAACAAGTCCAAGTCCGCCATCGCGTCGATCGAGTCGGACTTGTCGATGTAATCGTCGCCGCCGTCGTCTTCTTCGTCCGTGTCCGAGCCCGCTGCGTTCGCCACTCGCACTGTTTTCCGCGTCGGCGTGCGGATGCTCACGCCGTTGCCCGTCTGTCCACTGCTGCTCGCGTTGCTGCCGCCGCCGCCTTTCTTCTCCTTCTCGCTCGATCGCGACTTGGTGCGGATCACCAGCGCCGCTTCTTTCGGCTTCTGGTAGTGGTATCCGCCGCCACTGGACGAAACAGAGGAGTACTTGGCGCGCTGCGCCTTTGCCTTCTCCTCGCTCTTCTTCGCCAGGAACTGCTGGATATCCATGCGATCGCGGTGGGTCATGTATCCCAGAGAGACCGCGTCGTCGATCACGAGGATCAGCTCCTGGTAGTCCGGCGTCCTGGTCATGAGCTCCTCGGCGGGGTGAAACTGGTACGACACCACTTCCAGGATGTCGCACGAGTCGCGGTGGTACGGGATGCGCGCAAAGCGTAGCCGCTCGACTGGAATCGTGAACGCCTCGCTCGCGACCTCCGCGAGGTACGTCAGCGGGTGCGCCAACTGGGTCTCTTTCGAGACCACGACCTCGCATCGCCTTGTCTTGCTAAAGCACCATTTCGAGCGGTCCACGTACACAAACTCCACGACGCGGTGGTCCGGACCAGCGTGCTCTGGCTCGGGGAGAATCTGCGCCACCATGCCTCTCGCTTCGTAGACCGCAGAGTCCGACGCGTCCAGCAGCTTCTTCCCGTCAATCAGGATCTGCGTCATCGTGTTCTGACGCACGTCACGCAGGCGAATGCGCGCAGGCGGCACGTCCGCTGGCAGCAAGTTCCGCTGCGCCAAGATCCCGTGCACGCGGTTGCGGATGTCCTCCACCTGCATCTCTTCGCTGATGATCACTTGACCGGCGGCGACAAACTCCGAGTCGTCCTTGCCGGACGTGAGCAGCACTTCGTCCACATCAATGAGACTGTCGCTCTCTGGATCCGACAGCACGCCTCCGCCACTACTGACGACTGTGAGCTGAGGCTCCAAGCTGCTTTCGTTCGAAACGGGAGTGGGGCGGTGCAGCATCAGTCGGAAATTGTACTCGCCTCGGTTCAGCGGCACACCCTCCAGCACAAACACAGTGTTGTTTGTGCCAATCGACAAGTTGTAAAGCGTGCTGTCGACGGTTTTGATCTCCACGCCAGAGCTGTTGACGCCGCGCAAGACCTTGAAATTGTCGGGCGACAACCCAATTTTCACGCCAATCTTCTGTTTGAGCACCGCGACAGTCTCTCGGCGGTCAATGCGCACAGGCTCAGCGACACGGCTCAGGTACTTGAAGTTGACCACGATCATGTTCGCCTCGCGCTCGAAAAACTCCTTCGCTGGCGACGGCGACGCCAGATCGTCCGTCTCCTCCATGTACACTTCCGCCCCGTTCGTCAGGTGCAAATTCATCCGCAGACGCAGGTTCAGCGTCGCATTGTCCTCGTTCTTGTTCAACACTTTGACTGGCGTCGTGCCGTAGCCGCTCTTGGTCAACAGGCGAACTTTCATGCCTTCAGCGACCGAGAATTTCTGCGCAATAAGTGCGCAGAGCGTTCCCAACGTCGCATTGTCCTCCACTTGAATGCATCGTGCCAGCAGATCCCCTGATCGCACATGCTCAGCAGCCTTCTCTGCGCTCTTCCCGTCGTTATCAGCACCACCATCATCATCCGAGGCGTCAGTGTCGACAAAGCGACGCACAAAGAGCTGCAACTTAAACGGATCGTACGCTTCCCACTGCTCGCTCTCGCTTTTCACTTCGATAAAGAGCTGCTGACCCGTGTACACGCCCACCGATGAGAGCGTCGAGTCCTCTTTCCCATCAAAAGTCTCCGAGAGCAGAGCGTTGTAGTCGTTGTATCCACGGAGCCGCACGTTTGCGATCGATGTTGGAATCACAATGTCTTTCTCCTTGGCAAACGCCTCGCAGCCAGCGACCAGCGCTTCTCGAATCGTGCTCGTCTTGTACAAGTGGATGGACTTCTCCACGTTCTTTGGCTTGCTCCCTTTCATGAAGAACCGGACCATGACCTTCTTCGCCATCTCCAGGCGCTCTTGCTCCGCCTTGAGCGCACGCTCTTCATCGGCTTGGAACTTCTGCTGGAGGTACTCGGGGATGCTCGCCTTCGAGATCTCGTTCACGTTCTTCTCCTCTGACACCAGGCGGTACATGAGCATGTACGCGCACGTGCTGTAGCTCATGCGGCCGCCGTAGCTGCTGCTGCCGCCACCGCCGCCTCCCCACGCGGTTTTCAGCTCGTCGTCCGAGATTTCGCTCACGTGCGAGTCGTTGAAGTTGAACCACTTGCCCGTCTCAAACGACTTGATGTACGCGTAGTAGTGGCCGCCGAGCGCGCTGCCCGAGTGGATCAGCACCGAGTAGAGCTCGTACACGTGCGGCCCGTTGCGCTTGATCATGTCTTTCGGGTCAAACGTGGCGCTCCACGTGTCCACTTCGTTCAGCACACTCGTGCTGTCTCGTCGCTGGTGGCGGTTGCCATCCTCATCTTGTTCGTCGTCATCACCTTCGTCTTTCTCTTCGTCTCCCTCGTTGAACTGAAGCGCCTGGGATTCGTCCATGGACGACAGGCGGCGCATGGGGTGGTCGCGCACAGCACTGCCGCCATCCTGTTGCTGCTGCTGCTGCTGCGACGAAGCCTCGAGTTCATGGCGCTCCATCGACATTTTCCGCGCAATCTTGCCGCGACCGCGTGTACCCGACGCGTGGTCGCTCACGTACGAGTTCATGTCGAGGTACTTTGGGAACGTCACCTTGTTGTGCAGCTTGATGCGGTTCATGGTCGCATAGTCAAAGTCAAAACGCTTGAGCTGCAGCGACAATAAATACGGGAGCTTGGAGAACTTGAGCCCTTTGATCGCGTCGCGCTTGGTCTTGCACTTGTCGCACATCCACTGGTTGTCCTTGTTCAGCAGCTCCGGACGCAGGAAGAGCTCAATGGCTTCTTCGACGCTCTTCATCATCTCCTCCGAGCCAAATGGGCGGATCACGAGCGACAGGTCCAGGAAATTGTCGATCCGCGACGACTCGTAGCCGCACGTGTGGCACTGCACGTAGTCCTTGAGCGAGCCCTGGTAGAGGTCGTTCACGAGCGTCTCATTCACCGTGCCTTTGAACGACCGCTCGATCGCGTCAAAGAGCACGCGGCAGAGCTCCTGCACGTCGTGCTGCTGGAACACGTCCGCGCCAGTCCACCCAAAGCTCTTCGTGAGCGCCTTCGTGCTGATCGACTCGTGCGTGCTCACCTGCAGCTTCGCAAACAGCTTCTGCAGCTGGAACGGGATGTTGTCTTCCTCGGACTCCTCTTCATCATCATTTTCGTCAGCGGCATTGTTGTTATCATCGCCGTCGCTCTCCTTGTTGCTGGCGCTCGCACGACCAAACTTCCACTGGTAGAGCCCCTTGCGGAACTCGGGCGTCATGAACATCGTCTGCAGCAAGCTGTTCATGTAGCACGTCGCGCCTTGGTTCGACAGCCCTGTGTACGGGTTCTTCACGACCGGTTTGCGCGCGTACGACGTCGCGGACGAGTACGACGAGTAGGAAGTGTACGCCTTCGGGGCGGGTCCGTCTTCTTCCTCCCCGGGTGAGTCAAACAAGTGCGCGTACCCAGGCTCTTCGTACGCCGACTCCTCCTCCGAGTAGAGCGTCAGCGCCGTGGAGATCGGCGCGGAGGACGACACCACGGGCGACGACGTGTACGGCGCCACGTAGGCTTCGTAGCCGCTGTTGTCGTAGCCGTCCTCGTAGATCGGGTCGGCGGTGGCTTCATAGCTGCTGCTGTCTTCACGCGGCTTGGGCAGCGCCGAGAGCGCCGAGTGCAGCTGCTGGCGGTGGCGCGAGACCTCCTCGCCGGCCTCGCGCACGTCGCCGCCGGGGGTCTGCCGCGCCTGCTGCTCCGTCACCTCCGTCATCTATTGTGTCTCTGTGGGTTGTTCTCTCTCTCACTCTCTCTTGGCCCCTTGGTTCCCTTTCTTCCGTTCTTCTCTATCTATCAACGCGGCTCACTTACTTTTGTGTGTGTGGGTTTTTGGATCGGCTCTCAAACAAGAATGGAAAGAATGAATGATCCATCACTTTCCAACCCAAACCCGAATCTCAAGCGGAAAGTAAGGTGTGTCACACTAAAATTATGCCGAGTGAGGAGAAAATCAAGGTGGTGGACACTATGAAATACAAAATGTTGAGTGAATGAAGGTGGACCACACTATTATACTCATCCAATCTGTCCACATAAACAAACACGGAGCAAATGAAGTGATGACCATGAGAGAGAGCATGTCAGTCAATCAATCAATGAGAAGGGCAGTCTTGTTTCCATGAGAAACCAATTTGAACATGATAAGAAGAAGAACATCGACCTGACGCCCGAGCGAATTCATAATTTTTATGTTGATTTTTTGGTCGTTTTTCTCTTAAGATGCTGGCGAATGCAGACATTTATTTTCTCATGAAGGGCTGAAGCTGAGCTGCTGGGCTGCACAGGCAGAAACAAGTTACAGGCACCACCACAGGACAGTGCTCACAAAACCTACTGCTGCGTGCTGTGCCGTCGCTGCTCAGCTCCGGCGGACACTGCGGGGATGTGGGAATAGACTCAATAGCTTATTCTTCGTCCTTGAGCGCCTGCTTGGCGGCGCGGGCGAGCTCCTTGCAGTGGCTGTCGAGCAAGTCGCAGCCAGAGTACTCCCATGGGAATGGCTTGTTGCGCAGCTTGAGGTAGGCGAAGGCTGGGGCTTCCTCGTGGTGCTCGTGGCCGCCGCCGAAGTGCGCGAACACGTTGTACACGGTGAGCACGCTGGTGAACGCGATCATACCCTTGGAGATCTGGGTCCATCGGATCATTTGCTCTGCGCAATATCACAATCGTAGCCAGTACAAACAGTCAGTCAGTCGCATGTTCGCACAGACGCATAAAAGCACCACCAAAATGGAGACTGGAGACTGCATTGAAGACAATATAAAACGCACCCTTGGCCTCAGCCTCGGTGGCGCTGGACATCTGGCGAGCACCAGCACGGATGGACTGGGCGGCGACGCGGGAACCCTTGGTAAGAAGCGACTACACACAATCAGCAGACACACAGTCAGTCTCATTGCATTCTTCCTCTCCATCTCGTATCGTCATCTGTTAATGCGCGGCGTCCAGTGTAGCGAGCGCAGTATACACAGGGAGTAGAGTAGAACAGCACTCGCTCGACGGCTCCCCCTTTCTAGCCGCACACTCGCTCTCATACAAAGCACCCGCGCATATACAGAGAGACACAGAGCGACACTAGGCAAACGCGGCATGTTCGCGCACCATTTTGGCGTTGGGCGACTTGAGCAAACTGGCGGCGCAGGTCGCTTTGCTTTGCTTCCCCCCACCCGCCCCTCAGCTTTTCTATAGCGCCAACTTTCTGTGGGACCGGTTCAACAAGAAAAGTGAACCGGTTCACTTTGAGATGTTTTATGTTGCTGATTTGCAACAGAAATTGGAGCAGTTTCAAATGTAAGCCCTAACCCTAACAACGTGATCCCATTTTTGTGTGCCATAAAAAGAACTGACACGACCATCACTCGCAATTGAAGAGCTCAAAAGAGAGCTCCTAGTCGCTGGTGGTTATGGACCAACGTGACTCACGCGAAAGGAATGACGGACGGACGAACTGGAAACCACACACGAAATTGCACGCTGCGCCTGCCGCTCTTTCAGTCGTGAGGTCACGCGCGCGTGCTCAAAACCACCCGCCCACTCACGCCTCATTCGCTTTGAAGAAAGCGGCGCGTGCTTTGTAGCGGAAGCGGTTGCACGACTTTCCTAGCACGACTTTCCTAGTCGCTGCTTGTTTTTGCCCTCTGCTAGGTCCTCTCCAACCTGCAGCAGAAGCCAGTGACGCCGGACAGCTTATTGCAATTTGCGCGCATTGCATTTATCAAAAGCATCGATCTGCAAGAAGCACAAGTGCTCAGTGACCTGAAGCAAGCAAGCATGACGGAGCGCGTTCTCGTATCAGTGACGAGCAGCGAGATGGAGTTTGGTGGCAGTGGTGGCGGGGTGAACAGGAGCGAAGCGAGCCCAGCGGCGTCGGAGATCCGCAAGATCAAGGCTGCGTGCTCGTCATCTGGTGGTGAGCGCGACAACCAGCGCCAGCATCTGGATGCCGATGAGAAGCTGAGTCTCGAGGAGCTCGTGGAGGAAGTGGACCAACTGCTCAAGCAGCCAGAGATGAGCACGACGCCCATGAAAAAGCAGCCAGTGTTCCATAGCGTCTTGGAGTGAGTCCACTTGCCGTAGCAACGTTGCCATTGAGGTCCTATTTCGAATGCTAACTTGTTGCTGCACGCTTTTTCTCCAGACGATACAGTGGTGACATGCGCGAGCTCGAGCGCTTTGCGTACGCCGACACGTCCAAGAACTACACGCGCAACCTGATCGCGACCGACAACGAGACCTACGCGCTCATTTTAATTGTCTGGAACCGCGGCAAGTACAGCCCGATCCACGACCACCCGTGCGACGGCTGCTGGGTCAAGGTGATCGCCGGCGCGATCAACGAAGTCCGCTACCAGAGCCAGGACGGGAAGCTCGTGGAGAGCTCCAACATCACGCTGGACGAGGGCGTCACGTACATGGACGACTCGATGGGGTACCACAAGATCGGCAACCCGAGCGACAGCGTCGACGCGGTCACGCTGCACCTCTACTCGCCGCCGTACGACAAGTGCCGGGTCTGGTTCGACACGGAGAACGCCGACAAGTCCTCCGTTGCTCACGCGTACTACTTTTCAGAGTTCGGGGAGCGCGCAGACTATTAACTGCAAAATGAATAAAGAGATCTGCGCACGAATGAAGTACTACGCTGCGAATGTGAGCCAGCAAACGGCGTGCCAGCGTGGAGCGTCCTGAACTTTGTTCAGCCTTCTTTTGTGATACATGCATGTGTGTTTCATTGCTATCTCAGCTGTGTGCATCTTGTGCCACAATGTGCACTTGTGTTCATAGACCGAGACCTTGAAACGATGGCTGGCGCTGGTTTGACGCACGCTGCTGCGGCGGCGCATCTCCAAGCGGATCAATTGGTCCAGTCGGCCTCCCATCGCGCGACTGTGGATACGTCACCATCACAATGAACACTTTGTGTCAGGACTATTCTCAGATCTGTCTGTGAACGAGAGAGAGAGAGAGAGAGAGAGAGAGAGAGAGAGAGAGAGACTCACCTTGGCTGTGCCCGTGCGCTTCGCGACAGGAAGCTGGAATTGCGCTCTCGTGTACGAAGACCCTGGTCGAGAGAACGACGAGATCTGTCCACGACAAATTCAGATCAAGCGTCAGGGACAAGAATCAAATTGAGCCTCCACACAATATATTCCGCTAGAAAACGCAGGAAGGAAATGTGACGTACGCTTTCGCCAAATTTGGTGTCGTGACCAGTTTGCTCCGGTTGATCCTGCATCTTTCGGATGATGCCTTTCGCGATTAGCTCCGACTTTTGACTTCGGCGACACCCGCGAGCTGGCGAAACAAGACCAAAACGAGAATCAGCTGAAGGTGAACCAGCCTCTTAGCTGCTCCTCTCGGTTGATAATCCAGAGGAATCACCTGCGAAGAACGGGCAGATGGCTTCCGAGATGCTCGCGTAGTCGATGGGCGTTCGGCCTTCAACGTCGGCAGTCTTTGGGTCGGCGCCTCGGTCCAGAAGCACTCGCACCGTCTTGCCGTGTTCCTGGAACGCTGCTGCGTGCAATGCAGTCCAACAGGTACCTATATTGGCACAATTCCATCCAAATTGGTCATGCGAGTATTGTTCATGCGCCACTAACGTACCAACATGCAAACAAGAAAACAAATACCTTCATTTCAAGCCCCGATGTCTGCTCCTTTCTCGAGCAAGAAGCTCACCATCGAGTCGTTCCCCCATAGTGCAGCGGCACAGATTGGCGTCGTTCCATCTACAGATTGTATCCAAATAGCCAGGAGCCAACCAGGTCGATAGTAGGTTTCTTGTGGAAGGCACAACCAATTTTCCTCAATACAAACCTCGTCCTGGAGCATCGATGTGAGCTTCATTTTCAAGCAGAAACTCCACTTAAATAGACGCACAGAGGAGAGAGGGGTCAGACACCACGGATGCTCAATCGAAAAGAATGCGATGCCAAGAGTACCATTGCACGCGAGCCATTCGCTGCCGCCTCGGCGAACTCCAGTGCGAGCGGATCACGCCTTCTTGTTGGTCTTCATAGTCGGCCATTTCTCTCTCTTTCCTTATTCTGAGCTAGAAGTCTGGGAGTTTGGATAGAGAGCTCTTCGGTCTGGCTGGCACAGCGAAGTTAGTGATCGAAGCCAAATGGCGGTGAAACGGATGCTTGCACCCGTTTCAACTCCCATTAAAAGTGGTCGAACGTGAGGCACAGTTCGATATAGCCAAGATCAACTCGTGTGCAGGTAAAAAAAAAGTCTCATGGCTTTTGTTTCTTACGAGGTCATAATTAAGAGGTCATCAAGTTGTCCAGGCACTTGGCGATCGAAGTCCGGTAGACGCTGGACGGGTGGGTCGCCATCTTCGTTTTCGAAGACACGTGCAGGTGCCGCTCGACGAAACTTGGATCGACGATGAGGTTGCCCTCAAGGTCGATCGCCACCTCGGTGCCAATATGCTGATACAAACCCCACTGTTCATCAACAATAACAACAACACAACACCGCTCAGTTAGTCATCCATCTAAACATCAAGTTGCAAGAGTCGCGCTTCAGACTACTTCACTTAGTACGTACAAAGCGAGGGACGCCTGGCACAATGTCGCCGTCCATCACGACGCGATAGCTCGAGGGGACGCACTTGTCGTAGTGGCGACAGAAACTCGGGTTGCCCACGCGAGGTCCGCCAAAGTTGTACATGTTGACCTTCATGCTGAAGTTCACGGCGAGGTCGTACGCTGCGAGAATCGCCAGCGCGCCGCCCATGCTGTGCCCCGTGACGTAGACAGTGACGCCAGGATTCTCGTCCAGGATCAGTCGCGTCACCTCCTTCAATTCGTCTCGAACCGATACGTACGCCTTCCAGAATCCTGCGAAAGTAGCAAACAGACGCACAGTCAAGAGTTAGCAAAGCATGAACTATCCAAAGGCTGCCAATGACCCTCGATAAAAGGGACACCCACCGCTGTGCACTCGCGGCAACGCCATGTTGAGCAGCGGGATCTTGGACAAAAAGTCCTTCGTGGCTTCCATGCACGTCCGCTTCCGCCAGAGTCCGCGGGACTTCACCCAGAGCACTTTCTGGTGGAACCGGAGGTTGCTCTTCCAGTTCTCTCTGCTTGTCGTGCCTCGAAACGCCACCACGAGCCTCTTGTGATCGTGGTTCAGCGCGACAACTACGTGGGTGTCGGTCAAACTGCTCTTCAAGTGCGTGATGAGCTCAAAGCCGTACGGCTCCAGATTCAGCTCGCCATATCCCGAGGGCGACGGTCGTCCAGGCGGATCAAAGTACGCCTGCCACGCAATCTCGAGCAGCCACGTCGCGGTCTCGACGCAAAACAAGTGCGAGTCTGGGGTCAGAAAGCCGTACTTGTCGACGCGCGGCTTCTCGTCGACATGGAACGCAGTTGACGCCAATAGCCCCGTGCTGTCACCCGTCGACGGTGGCAGATGCACAAACATCACTAAGTAGACGTACACTGACAGGAAAATCAGCTTCCCAAGCGACGGTCGCCCGGAATGGTACTTCACGAACGTGTGCACTGCGCTCTGGATGAACGGCCCGTACCCCATCAAGTACCACGTCTGGCAGAGGAAAAACACTTGCAGCCCCGAGAGCACCATGACGTAGATCAGGATCAAAAGCGTCTCGAGGAGCAGGAACCGGAACGAAAGCTGCTGGAAGCGCGTTGACATGTACGGCAGCTGGCGCAGATACACTCCAGTTTGCCAGCCGATGCGCGCGATCCACAAGACCCATCCGAGCAGCATCGCGATTCGAACAAAGCCCAGCAACGCATAGAGCTCGTCGTCTTTTTCTCTATCGACCATCGATGATGCTGATGGTGGTTGGTACTCGCTACCACTTCCACTGGAAGAGGCAAACAGCGCGGGCATGCGAATGACAGTCATCCCTGTGTCGACCGACAGCAGCACGAGTCCAAACAGCAATTTCGGGACCAGTCTGCCTTTCAGTGCGTTCCCATGCTGGTCCAGCAGGTTCAGCCAAAACACGTAGAAGAACGCCTCGGCGAACGACTCACACATCTCGGACACAAAGCGCGTTCGCAGACCCACCGACTTGGAGAACTCCGAGACCGCGTAGATCGGGTTCTGCCAGAGCATGAGCACGACGCCGAGCGCCAGCACCCATTTCTGCACGGGCATGATGTTCTCCCACGAGGAGCCCTGCGCGTTGAGCACGGCGATGAGCCAGCAAGGGAGTGCAAAGATTGACGACAGCAGGAACACGGCGCGGATGATCAGCTCGCTCACGTGGATCGCGGGCTTTCTGTACACCATCATAGGATAAAAGAACATGGTCACGAGAATGCACCCAATTGGCAAGTTGGAATGCCAGATGCTGCACTTACGTGTACGAAAAGTCGTACGACACTTTCTTTCCAAACGCGTTCGGGTACACGCCTTTGAACACCACGATCACCAAGTAGGAACCAAATCCATTGCCGTCCTATAGCACAACCAAGGAGTGTAACGATTAGACACACACTCATAGTAATGTTTCAATGAGCGCACAGCAGCCAATGCTCTAGCAACGTACCCGGCCTTCAAAGTCCTGCGAGATGTCGAACAGCGTCGCTTTGTTGCAGGCTTCCGACGGACACTCGACCCACACGCTCTGGTTCGTCTCTGCGACGATCTCTTTCTTCGTGTACGGCACGGAATCAAAGTCGATCCCGTAGAGAGTCACATCGTACGCGAGCGCGAAGCTCTGGTCCATGATCTCCAGCGACGTGGTGCTGCTGCTGCTGTTGTTGCCGTCATTCCCACCCAAAACACTCGCGCCTGGTCGCCACTTGCGCCACAAAGCGTCCATCTTCTGTAGTTCGTTCTTTTCTCCCTCTTGGGCATCAGCACCACCCTGGCGATTCAGCGCGGAGGTCGAGTTGATCACTTCGCTGATGTCGAGCGAGAGCTCAATGGAGCCCGCGTACCGCGATACGTTGTTCACGAGACCCGACCAGCGCGCGATGCCTTTCTTCTTGTCCACGTAAATGCAGGGCTCGTGCTGCAGAATGCGGTCTTCGCAGAGCCCACCGGACAACTTGATGACTGTTCCGAGAAACCCCTGGCTCTGTAGATACGGCATCGCGAACGCGAGGCAGAACGAGAGGTACGTGATCCAGAGCACAGTCGTCGCGGCGCGGGACGAGAGCGTCTCCAGGCGGATGCGCGGGTGCACGACATTTCGATTCTTCTTGCCATTGCGCTTGCCACCCTCACCGACAGCCGATGATGATGGTGCGAACAGCAGCGCAGACGAAGGCGATAAAGCACCTGCTGACGCGCTCTGCCGCTCCTGCATGCGCGTGCGCATCTCGTACGTGTCACGGAAGAGCTCGGACGACGCGTACCCTTTCGATTGGAAGAGCAGCGGGCGGTACACTTTGTTCTCAAGGTCTTCTTCATTTTCTTCTCCGTGTTCTTCCTCTGCTGCTGCTGCTTGATCTTCTCTATCGCCGCCAACAGCGAATCTGCCGGTGCCACTACCGCGCGTAGCTCGCAGTGCACTTAGAGCGCTGCTAGCACCTCCTGTTGCGGTTGTCGCTCCTCCGCCGTCGTCGTCGTCCTCGCTGCTGCTGATGTCGCTGCTGCTGCTGCTGGTGCGCGCATTGCGCCAAGTTGTTGGCAGCATTTTTGCACCTTTTTGGATTTGTGGAAAGATGCGTCTACAGTCGTGCAACATTTTGGTTTGAAGGTGTTCTCAGCGTCTTCTAACATATACTTAACTGCTGATACTTCTTGATTACTGTAAATGTTTTATTAAGTGTTGAATACCCTAAACACTCGTATATACTTAGTCTGTACACCACGGTGCTCAAATGCTTTGTTCGCTGTGTTGATCCGGCTTACTTTTTTGTTGTTTGCGGGGCGGAAGAAGCGCGACTCTATACTGAACGCAAGTGAACCAGCCGATTGCTCCACGAGAGCCGTCGCATACAAACCACAAGAGAAACCGCGTCGTCAAGCGCAGCGGAAAGCAGCAGCAGCGCAAGACACGCGCGTTCGCGAGGAACAAGGAAGAAGAGCAGCTCGTCGTTCGAATTTACACAGTTGTGTGTGTGTGTGCGTGTGCGAACGCTGTCTATCGATCGATCGCACCAGTCAAGATGATGCACCCAGAGAGCAGCATGTCGGAGGAGAAGCCCCTGGTAACGAGTGTGGCTGCTTAATATATGAACACGCAGCGTGTTAAAGCCACCGTCGCATGAAACTCACGCATGCACGTTTGCTTGTGTGCTCGTATTATAGCTGTCGGGAGACGTGGGTATCACGATCGCGGATGATGACGGCGACCACCGCCAGGAGCAGCAGCAGCAGCAGAGCGACCGGATCGTCGTGAAGGTCAAGACGCTGAGCGAGAAGCCGATCCGCGTCGAGATCCTGCCAAGCGCCACTGTGGGCGAGTTGAAGGAGCAGGTGAAGAAGCAGGCGAACGCCGAGGGCAAGTTCCTGCGCCTCATCCACCAGGTACGCTATGGTTTATGTGAGAGAGGAGGCGACATGTGATCACGGCTGACTGAATGATTGCTTGTAACTAATTACAGGGAAAGATGCTGTCCGATGACAAGGCGACGCTGGAAAGCTGCCGAGTCAAGTCCGAGGACTTCATCCACTGCGCGATCAGCGCTGCTCCTCCAAAAGCTGTCGTGAGCCAGGTTCGTGTGTGTGTGTGTGTGTGTGTGTGTGTGTGTGTTATTTATGATGGAGTGTATTTCCCGCTCTAATGATCTTTTACTGTGTGTGCAGATGGCGGCGGAAAACCAAGAAACCGAGCGAGAGGACGCAAACCGCCGCGGCTTCGACAGACTTCGCGACCGCCTCAGCCGCGAGGAAGTGCAGGCGCTGCGTCTCTACTTTTACCCGCAACTCTCCTTATATATCAGCCAAGCCGAGCGAGTCGCTGGCGAGTCCAGCGAAGATCGGATATATCGACTCGAAGAAGAGTGGATGGATGCTCAAGGCCCACAGTCGGAGTTTTGTACGTCAACTGCGTCGCTCTTGCACTGTACTTGCTTTGTTGTGATGAATCCAGCGTGGCTGACGTTTCTTTTGCCCCTTTTTTCTTCTTCTGCAGCGTTGAATGTTGTCCCGACTGCACGGATCGCGATTGACCATCAAATTGACATGACGGGGATGAACAATTCGATCCTCGCTGCTGACAACGAAGGCACTGGAACCGAGTTCTTGTGGGGCTTCCTCATGGGACTGCTCTTGGGCGTATTTATGTTGCTGATGGTACGTGACCTCTATGCGTTGTGTTCGTCATGTGCATTCCGAGATGATCATGTTTTGTGTGCTAACTTGAATTTGGGTTTATATTTCACTTTGTGTTTTGCTGCAGCTGCTGGACCGATCCGTTCCTCGCAAGCAGAAAGTGGGTCTCCTGCTGGGCGTGAGCATGAACTTCTTCCTCAGTGTCGTCCCAAAGGCGGTCTCGGACTAGCTGCTGCTGCCACGCACGCACACTCTATTTTCTATCCAAGCCCTGCGTGTTCGTACTCGATATCTCCACTCTTTCATATTTTGAATTTCGGGTCTAATATCTTTTTCGCCCAAGAAAAACAAACAAAACCGGCACCATCGTCTGATCACCCTCCGTCCAAGAAAGCCACCCGCAGAAGTTCGATCCGCCACACCCATCAGCCAGCCGTGTCTTGAACCAAGCACCAGCGACTCGTCAGTCGGTGCGCCATGCCATTTTCGCTGTTGCCAGTGCGTTACTTGCACATGACCTCCAGGCTTGAGAACCTCTGTAACGTCCCAGAGCACGCGCAAAGCATTCCAGAGCAGTGTAACATCAACACCAAGAGCTGAATAAACGATTGCTGTACATTATGACCGTGCATTCTAGTTGGTCTTCAACACTCTGCTTGAGATTGTTGGTCTTCAACACTTCCATTTCCGATCAGATGTGCAAGTTGCAGTGTTCACTTCTTCATGCTCAATGGTTGGTCAAAAATAGAAATAATGAAATTTTCAGCCAATGGGAGAGTCCAAATGGCTTCACTGGCGAGGTTCCAGCGTGTTGTTTGGCGCCTGGCAGTTTGTCTGCCAAACCACGCCTTCATTTGAATTCCCCCAGCTGACGCCACCGCAGTCAGCCCCGTGCATTCATCACCGTCACCGCTTGATGATCGGCGACGCAGAACCCACGCCGTCGCCGTCGAACCTCCTTCTGGACACGGAGGACTTCGAGAACCAGCTCTCGAGGAAGCGCAAGAAGACGACGACCTCATCCACCAACACGCCCGGCAGCGACAAGAAGATGGGGAAGGAACTCACGCTTGACCAGAAGGCGATCGTGCGCATGAACGTCAGCCGCGAAACCGCCGAGGGCTTCGTCAAGTGCTGCTACTGCGAGAAGGAGATCTCGTCCAAGAACGTCGACCGCTGGGGCTCGCACTTGCGCGGCTGCGTGAAGACCCCCGACGAGGTCAAGGCGCAGATCCAGCCGTTCCGCACTGGCGTCAGCGCAAGTCCAGTGGCGGCGGCGGTGGCGGCGCCAACGTCCTCTGGCAATGGCGCCAGTAGCAGCGCCAGCACCTCCACTGTTCCCGCCGGAAACGCTGCTGCGGCCGCCGCGGCGGCCGGACACGGCTTGCACCAGAGCCACCAGCAGCTGGGAAGCGTCAACCCGTCGGCGACTGCGTTCGCGCCGCAAGCGACCCCAGGCAGCCTGAGCAACATGCTCTCAAACTCGTACAACGAAGTGTTCAAGGTGCACGTGTCGAAGGACTACATGAAGTTCAACGCCGCCCACTTTATCGCCTACAAGGTAAGCAAGCAGCGCTTGATCGTATGGAGCGATAGTGAATGTTGATCGTATTGTGCTTACCACCTAACTTAAACTCATGGTCGCATTGCTTGCTTTGCTCTTCTCCAGGGCTTCCGAGAAAAGCTGCACGGACACAACTACCGCCTGGCTGTGACCATTACTGGCGCCGTGGGTCCAGACGGCTACGTGGTCGATTTCGGGGAGATCAAGAAGATCTCGCGCGTGATCTGCAAGGACCTGAACGAGTCCTTCCTCGTGCCGATGAGCAGCGACGCGCTCAAGATCACGTTTGATGGCACGAACGTGCACATTCTCACGGAAGACAACGCCAAGTTCAGGTGAGAGCAGTCTATTTGGTATCATATTGAGATGGTCTGATCCCTCACGTTCGTTATGCGTGCTATCAATGCAGCTTCCCAAAGGCGGACTGCTCGCTGCTGCCGATCGTGCACTCGTCTGCGGAAGAGCTCGCCATCTACATTGTACGTTTCGCGTCTTCTTTCTACCTACTCGCGCTCTTGATAGCTAGCTATTGAGCATCTTGTGTTAACATTCGTGTTTGCCTGTGCGATGCAAAACAGAGCAACCAAATCGTGGACGCGTTCACGCTCGTCGCCCTCTTGGTACGTTCCTTATCGCTGACCTATTCTGATATGTTTGTTTGGTCACAGAGTCGTTCATGTCTATCGTCACTTTGTCTGTCGCTTGCAAATTACAGGAGCGCGGTGTCCGCAAGCTGGAAGTGAGCATCTCGGAAGCCAACCAGCAATTCGCGTCCTACGAGCGCGCGATCCTCGGTTAAGCAAAGAAAGAACGAGTTACGAATTGCTTATCCGCACACACTCGTAAGAAGAAAAAGAAGAAAGAGAAAAGAGCAAAGGCGTCCGTGAACATGCGCACCACGTGTCCGAGTGAAGAATTCTGCAACCTGCATTTGCGAAAATCGATAGGGCTCCAGAAGACAACTGCAACATGAATGAACTCTATCTCCAAAGACCTCCACATGCCATACGTTTCGTTTCCGATGCGCAGGTGGTTCACACACATACACGCCAAATTGAACCAATCGACGGGATCCTTATGCAAGGTTGCATTGTTATCCGCAATCTCGGGTCCATCTGCCAGCCAAACGCCATCACCCACTGCAACTTCAGCCAGTTTCACAAATTGCCCTCTCCCTGTCGCTTCTTTGACAGTTTTCATTGGCTGAAAATATATACTGTACGTTTGATTGGCTGAAATGTTGCTCGCAGTGGCTTCCAACCAACCAAACCGTCTCTCTTCACAAAAGGAAACCGAGCTTTTTGAACCATCACTCTTGCAGCCTTTCCCTCTCCAAAGCGATCGACAGATCCCGTTCACCCGCCCCCCTTTTCTTCAGTCATTCTCAAAGCGGCACTTTGGAACCACCAAAAGGACGCGCAGCCAGCAGCACTCCACCAAAGAAGAAGAAGAAGAAGAAGAAGAAGAAGAAGCGGTCGTTTCCTCTCTCTCTCTCTCTCTCTCCATCTCAGCACCTCCTTCATCAGCATCAGCACCAGAAGCAGCATCATGTACTCTGGCGGCAGCAACAGCTACTCTGGCGGCGGCGGAAGCTCCAGCGGGAACGACCGCCACGCGGACTCCTCGTCGCGTCGTGACTATGGCTCGTCCTCGTCCCGTGGCGGCGGCTACTCGGGCGGTGGCGGTGGCTACTCAGGCG
>JAADVK010000463.1:0-24514 GCA_023334975.1 Globisporangium sylvaticum
CAGTCATTTATTAGCTACTTGAATTCCAGTCGTGATCCGATCGTCAGCACTCGGTGGTCCATCCAGTGGATGCTGATACGAAGTCGCGCACGATAAACCCCATTACCTCTCCTGCAGATATCCAGGTCCTGCTGGACAGGCTTTTGGAGTTGCAGAAGCACTCGTGCTCTAGCGAATTTCAAGTGAAAGTCAGTTTAGCCGCAACAAAGACAAAGAAGCCACAGCGCACTGCATCCCAGTCGGATCTCATCAAGCATATCGAAAAGATTGCGAAGTGCCACGCCCGCGACGCCGAGAACCAACGCAATCCTGGATCCGATATCGGGGCTAGCATCTTGGTTCCCCAAGCATGATCTGAAGCTCAATCCAACGTGAAGGAACGAGTTGAGGCGCGGGCTAGGCAATGAAGACTTCTCACAACAACAGACTCAAAGAAAAAGCCAACGCAGCCTCATGCACGCAAAAGCAGGTTCTCAAGGCGATCGAGCAGCTCGCAAAGATGTCGCCAAAGCAGATGGACTCGTTCATTGCCGCACAATCAAAGAAAGCAAGCGAAGGCAAAACCAAATGGTAAGAAAGCGTTACCGCATATCGAAGCTGGAAACATGCATCCTACATGAAATACATTTGAAGTTGCTCTGCGCTTGTTGTTCATTCGTCAACGTCCAGGAACGTGGAGTCTGAAAAGACCGTTGACAATATGTCAGAAAAATCCGCGTATTCGCCTGTCTGCAAGTTCACCAGAACATTTGATGGGATGTGGTCAAGCAGATCTTCAGTCTTGATCTTCGCACATTGAGTGACGTCTACATGCGCTCGGTTCCGGTTAAGGAACGAGCACATGCCTATATTGTGAGGTGCGATACTACTACGCTGAGCAGTGACGATCATGCCAATCACTCCGAAATCGCGTTCGATCTGCGCGGACGATGCTGGCACGGTAAAGAGAATCCTCGCCACTCTTGGCAGATAGACATAGTCACCACTCTCATATTCACGGCGCCAGAACGCGAGCACGGATTCTGGCGCACCACTCTCAGTTCGTCGTAACGCGCTTGGCTCGCACATCCAGCGTTCGAGGTCTTCATCAATGCGACCCTGGCAGATGTCGGCAGGCACTTCAGTGCCTTGAGGTGTCGAAAAGAGCTCCACCAATCCCTCAGAAAACACTGCAAGCTCCGTGCGTGGAACATCCGCCACGTCTGCGGTTTGGTCTGTGCTCACCACTTGCATAAGCGCCTTCATCTTTGCAAGGATCGTTGTCTTGATATTGTCGAATGTTCTTTGTGTAGCTGCAGCGACACGTCGAGATCCGCGTTGCAGACATAGACGGCCCTTTTCAAAGCTCCATCCATGTCTTGAAGGTGGGGTGTAGAAGCATTTGCATTTCCGGAATGAAAGCCGAGGTGCGGATCCCAGATCGCTCGGTGTAGCAGAGAAAAAGTTCTTCTGGAACAGAGCACGAAGCAGCAGACGCGTGTTTGTTGCTAATGGCCTCAACTCGGAGATGAATACCGGGGTTTGGGCCGTCCACTTGTAGCTCTTCAGCTCCCTCGATGGATCCAGCACTGTAAGCCGCAATTTGTATAGCGAGAGGAACACGTCCACTTGAATCGCGCTCTCCGCCTGGCTCTTTTGTTGATCTCAGTGATTGGAGCGAGAAGAGAGAGGAGTTGAACGAGGCCTTCTTTGTCTCTGGTCAATGTAAACGGCGGCGGCGGCGACTTGCGGTGGCGACGTGCTACTTCGATCCGTTCTTCAAGTAAGGCTTCAAGTGGTCTCCACTTCTCGAGGATGCGCTGCACAACGCGTGTAAGGCCCATAAATCGATGCGATTTGTAGGTTAGGATCTGCTGCGACTTGTCTTCACCAAGCATCTCGCACAGATGCGCGAATAGAGATCCCAAGGACTCGACATGTTTGACTTGGTAGACTGTGTTAACAACTCGGCTGATCAAGTATGTCATTCCGCGGTTCTTGGATCTGGTCGCGTCGCCAACCATGCCGCACGCCATCTTTGTGACCGCGTGCGTGAGGTGATGGAGGCACCATTCCCACTGAAGCTGAAGGTCATGTCGTAGCATCCACTTGACGTCTGGCTCAGCGTCGATGGTAACCCCAAAGAGATCACATCTCTCCAAACCGAAGTCTTGCAGGACATCGGCGATCCACCTCTGAAAACGGCCATGGATACCAGTAGATCGCTCACCGTAGTCAGGATCAAAGTGTCGGGTCCCGAGTAGGATCGAACGGATTCCCAGTTGTTGTCGACAAAGTAGAGCCGCAAGCCGAGAAATTTCGTGCACTGGACTTTCGAGGTCCAAAAGTCTGCGACGATGGAGGAGCAGGCAGACTTGCTCGCTCGGTGCTCTTGAATGTAGCTGACAATTTCCTTCTTCGTGGACGCATACAACTCCACGATCGGATGCGAGACGACCTTTGCGTCGAAGGCGACTCGAAGCTCCTTTGCCATAGTGAGGTTTCGAATGATCCTGGACTCTTCGTATTCGCCAAATTTATAAGCTAGATTGTTGTTGATCACGCGCAGCGTTTCCAGGAGAATCACCATTCGGCCTGGATCATCTCGAAAGAGATCTGACTTGCACAGTCGCTCGCATATCTCCTCGCGGCTTCGCGTTCGATCGAACTCGACAAGTGTTTTCTCGGGTTGCACTTGGTGTACCTCCTTGAGGTGCTTTGTTGCCCTTGACGTCTTACCGATTGAGAGGTGAATGAAGCGCCTTCTACCTCGGCAGCTTTCGCTACCCTAGCATATCCAGCCAACTTCTGCCACGCCATCCAAAACGTACTCAACACGAGCCCCCCAATCAAAAATGATCGAGGTTTCAGAAGGTTTTGACGGCTTCAGCACGAAGCCTTCATCAGGCACAAATGCTCGGACCGCCACTTTGACAGCAGATGGGACCCGCATCGCGTCTGGCGCAATCACCAAAGTCGCTACCGCAGCAAATTAGAGCCTCAATGCTGTCGGCCGGCCGCACCGCTCGAGCTAGAACCACTACCTTGCAGTAACGTGGAGTGTGAGCGACTGGGAGCGCTTGGGGGTTTAGTTGCGCTGAGCGACTGTGGCAAGAATGATAGTATGGTTGCTCAGAGGTAAGTAAATGTTTATCACGCAGGTTGTGCTCGAAAGTGGCGTACGTACCGGGTTGAAGCTCGCGCGTGTGTGATGATAATTGGTCCAACCCGCTGAGGCTCTGGGGGCTTGGACGATGATGTGCTGCTCAGTCGAATGCGAATTGAGAAGTGAGCACAACGTCGCTCAATGTCTTTCCACGCCGCCACACCTCCTGCTTGCTGCTAAGTGTGCTGGCAGCTCCAACTGCACTCGCTTCCAACCATCCCCCCGCGCGTATGTGTGAAGTTCGCTGGAATGAAAGCTCCGCATCATTGCGCATGCCAACGTTTAGGACATCGTGCTCTTTGTAGCACCGCTCACTCTGGAGGAGGTCAGCACCATCGGTGCGCTTTCTGAACGCAAATGGCCCTGACGCACTCTCCACCGCCAAGTTTCATGCTGTGCTTGAATTCATCCAATCGGATTGATCTCGTTTTTCTTCCAGTGAATCTTTCCGAAAACGAGCGAAAATGCGTGCTCGGTTTCTGAAGGGTCGCGCTCAATGCGCTTAATTACGGTTTTTATGATCGCAAAAACCACTGGAACACGCGTTCGTGCTCAAACGACCGACCGTAAACACCATGCGAACGCCAGATCGTGCTCTTCTGAAATGTGATTCGAAGGATTGTGGGACTTTCCCTTCGCGCAACATCTTCGATGCGTTGAAGCAAGATCACATCGTTCACTTCGAAAATCCACAGCACCGCAAAAGGCAACCGGAAGCTCCGACAGAGACGAAGACGACATGCTCGCTCGCGACGCCGTCAAGACCTCCAACCTGTACGCTCTCTCTCTCTACCCATATAACGCGGTGGCGTGTGTCCTGTTGTAGTAGCGATAGCCTTAACTCACCGTCCGTTGCGCCTTGTGTGTGCGACTGCTCCGTTGACAGATACGCCTCGTTGAACCACCAGAAGCCAGCGCCGGCGTCCGTGAGCGGCAGCAGCACGACCAGCAACGACACGGGCGCGACGACACCTACGTCGAGCGGCGACAAGAAGAAGCGAAAGAAGAAGAAGAAAAGCGTCGGCAACAACGGCGCGTCTGCTGATAACCAAGACGGAAGCAGCCACTCGAACGGCGATGCCTCGAATAATGCGAAGAAGAAGTCGATCTTCGCGGTGCGCAGTGGAGACGATAGCCAGGAAAGCACCGACCCGTCGCAGCTGCCACTCTCCAAGCGCTTGGAGATCGCTGCGTCGCACGGCGACATCCATGCTGCGCTAGTGGGGCTGCTCGGGTGGAGTCGACTGTACGTCAACACCGACACGATCCTGGAATTTTTTCAGAGCAGCGCGCTTGAAATGCTGCTGGAGAACATTTTCCAGGCGTGCCCAAACACCGACGCGATCTACGACAACCTCAACGCGCTGCTCGCCAACTGTCTGTCGATCGAGCGCGATGGGAAGCCAAGCTCGTCGAACCGTGGGATCGCGAATGCGATCGTAGCAGCCGTGCGCTCGATCGTCGACAAACTGCGAGGCGCCAGCGAGCAAGAGGTCGTGGCTATCAAGAAAGCGTCGCAGTATCTGAGCAAGATTGTTCTGCACTACCGCTTGTCGTTGAACGGCGTCGACGTGGGCTCTGCTTTGTCGCAAGAGATTCTGCGGATCGATGCAGAATTAGCCAGTGCGGCGTCGAAAGATGGCGCGGTGCAGGGACAGACAATTCGCGATACTTTCCAGCGTCGAGACATTCGTTGCGAGGCGCTTGCGTTGTACGAGTCCCGCTTGGTGAAGATCAACAAGCTCGTGCAAGACAACATCTCGTCATCGACGCAGCACCTCCAGGCAGACAAAACGCAACGAAAGCAAGCCAATGGTAATGGTGGCAGTGGCGGCGCTTGTTCTGGCTTTCTGGCGTTTCTAGCTGATGATGATGAAGTTGATGCCAAGAACTCGACCGAACTTGATCCGAAAGAACTGGAAGCGATCAAGCAGCAGTTGGACAAACTGAACGAGCGGAAAGCAGCTGCAATCGCGCCACTTGCGACGAAACGACGGGCGAATGAAGCCGGTCTGCTAGATCTGAAGAAGAAACGCGAAGAGCTAGAAGCCCAGCTGCGAGCACTCAATAGCGAGATCGAGGATGCTGTGAGCGTGCAGCAAAGTTTAGATGAGCAAATCGCTAGTGTTGAGGACAAATTCGAGGACGAGACGTCACGCTTTGATAGCGAGCACCAGCACATCATCCAGCAGTACCAGCGCAAAGAGCGACGAGAGCAGATCAAAACCACGTTCTCGGAGCTGCAAGATACGATCACAAAGATCTCGCTGGAGCACAGCGACGTCCAATCGCTCAAGGAGAAACGCGTCGTTTGCATGCGCCAACACCTGGAAGGCATCCTGCGCTATTTCGCGAGCGAGTTGCCGTGCGTGAAGTTCATGATGGGGCGGGTCGAGCAATCGGAGGCGCAGTTGAAGAAATACACGGACGAAGCGGAAGGCTACAAAGCTCTTGGTGTGAGTGTAGTCGCGAAAGAGCTGCTTGAGAAAGCAACGGCTCTCCAGGGCCACATCGATGAAGACAAGAGCTGCCTGCAAGCCCTGCAAAAGCGGGATCTTGAGCTCCTGGGCACCATCAAGCGGCTGTTCCGCGACCCCGAGCACGCAGATTCTGTCGCGGCTCTGGACCCTGCGCTGACGAAGGAGGTTCAACGGCACGTGGATTACATCACCAAACTCTACGAGCCGTTCTTCCAAGCGTCCTCGAATGGCAATGGTAGCGACGCACACCTTTCAAGTCCAGCGAAGAGCGCGAACAATGGAGCGACTGGGTCTCAGAAGAAGAAATAGGCGAAGCGGGCTTGACAAGAGTGCCTGAATGGGGGCTAATCGCGAAATGGCGTCAATGCATCTTGCGTCGAAATCGATGCCGTGTATCCTTTGATTTCGTTAATAGTCTTGATCTATGCGAGTTTACTTAGTAACTCGGATGGTGTCCGTGGTGGGACGTGGTGATGTTGATGATCTCCTGCTCTAGATTCTGCGTCGCAAGCGTTTCTTGCTGAAGGCGCTGCTGCAGCTCGCGATTTCGGCTCATGAGCAACCGCAGTCGTTCATGGTCAGCGTTCGTGGAAGATGTCGTGGTTGATGAAGAGGACGACGACGACACGGACGCCGTGGACATCTTCCGAGGATTTCTTTGAGCAGTGGTGGTGGTTGTGCGCATGCGCTGCTGTTGAGGCGAATCTGTGTTCACTCGGGTGTTGCCATTCACATCGCGACTGGTGCTGCTCCTGTCTTTCCCGTTTGAGCCACTCATCGGTGTCGAATGATAAAGGGTTGCATCGTAGGCGAATGACGGCGCTCGCCACGATTGCTGAAGCGTTGAAAGCAAGACAGACACAAACACACACTCATTAGTCGCACTTTCCGTGGACGATAGAGAAGGAAGATACACACCTGTTTGGCCGGAGATGCAGTCGTCATGCTCATTGTCTTTGTAGGCGATAGCGGAGCTCGCGATGTGTGAACGTAGAGATTCTTCTCCTTGCGTGCGGTGGTCGACAACTCGCTGGCGGCTGGCGCGCCATTCTGCTCGGATGAAGTTTTACAGAGTCTAGGATGTTGATACCGAAGGTGAGGCGAGCAGTGCGAGTGATGACGACGACCATCAGCTTGTCCTTCGGTCGATTTCTCCGCGCTTCTGCTATTGTTGTATCTTGACTGGGGCGAGAAGGGATTTGAACGCGATGAGGCTGTCTCGTGAAGACCCTTCTTGGCGATCATCGCGTTCTCGTTGCGGACAAGCATCCACTCGGAGAACAGCGAGTTCTGCGCGCGCAAGGAGGTGAGATCAGCCTCCAGTTCCTTCACCTGAGCCTCAACCTGTCGCGTTTCGTCTTTTGCCTTTTCGATCTCGGACTTGAGCTCTTTCTCACGAACAAAACGCTGGTCTTTCAGATCGCGTATCTACCAAGAAAGAACAAGCTTAGTCCTTCAAGAGCATGGTTTGAAGGCATCGATCAGGACTGAAATGCAAGGTGACTCACTGTACGAACCAGAGTTTCGTTGTCGATCTCTGCGTCTCGCAGCTGCATCTTCAGCTCCTGGCAGTCCTGCATGACGCCCGCATTAAGCTCCACGCGACGGATGAGCGCGTTGCAGCGCTGCTCCAGCGCTGCGTTCACTTCATTCAGCGTCTCGATCTGCTCTTTCAAAGTATCTCGGATGACGCGGTCTTCCTGAGCGCGCTCGGATACAGACTGACTGCGATTTTGCTCCTTGCTGATCTCCTGCTCAGCGTCGCGAAGATCAGCTTCCAGCTGGTGTCGGAGTCGCTCCGCGTCGCGTTCAGCTGACTCGCGTGATTGGATCTCGTCTTCGAGCTGCTTCGCACGACTGCGCTCTCTGTGAGCGCGCTCTTTGTATGAATCGAGTTCTTCCTGCAGCAGCCAATCAGTCGGTCATTCAGTCAGTCGTTTTGCATAAGTCCTCCATTGAATTGGATTGATCGCGGGGTGCGTACTTCTTTCCGATTCAGCTCGTCTTGCAGCTCGTCTATCGCCATGCGCAGCGTCGCTTGGATTTTCTGCACTTGCTCTTTATCCCATTGCGCTTGTCGTGAAGGCGCAGAGTCTACCGACAATAATTCAATTACACAGATCAGTTAGAAAGCCATTCCAGCGATATTTCCATAACATCAGGCGGGTCAGTTATTGGTAATGGCATGTGCTGCTACCTGGCGAGATAGCTGCGGACTGAGCTGCCAGCAACGCGTTCTCTTCCTTTTCAAGCTCAAGCGCTTTGCTGACAAGCATCGCGTTCTTGTCTTTCTCAAAGCGCAGCTCCTGCCTGGTCTTGTCGTGCGCTTCTTTCAGCTCGCGCATGTACGCCTGGGACTCGGCGCGACAGGAAGCCGCCACAGGCGCGTTGTTGCCTACAGGCTTCGTCATTAGACTCACAGAACTTTAGGTAGTGCTTCACATCAACTTGCCTTCGATGATCGCCTTGAGCCGCCGCACCTCGCGCTCGGCTTCTTCTCGAACTTTGGTCTCTTCCTGTGAGCCAGCAGCAAAGCAAGCACACACAATCATTACGGCATATTCAGTTAGTCCACTGCCTCACCGTGTCGTCAAGAGCTCTACAGTATCAGACAGCAGATAGCCACACTACCTTGACTTTCTCTGTGTGCGCAGCAAACTTCCGGCAGAGCACCTTGAGCTGCGAAGTGGCTTCGGCCGCCGACAGGTTCGTCCTCAGGCTCTCCTTCACGATCGTCGCGCTTGTCGGCGATTTCTTCTTCATCACTGAGCCATTTCCTTCCAAGTAGCTCATCTGCATACACGCACACAATCAAGTAAATAAGAAACCACATACAACGCCATGCATTGAGCACTTAGCCTAAGCTGCCATCCCCTGTCAGAGAGTGGCAAACGAACGCAACGTCTTCTAGAACCGCACCGTCGCCTCTACGCACAACAAGCACATACACAAATACGATATTAAATGAGTTGCACTGTGTCACCAGCGCCACGCATATAGTGGTCGTATCGACGCGCTCACCTCGCTTCGTCATGCCGACTGGCTGCGCCTCCCGCAGACTCTTGTCCTCGCTCTTCAGCTGCTGCGTCGCCTTGACGTCCATGGCGCGTGTTCCCTATCATTCAACACACACGCGTTAGCACGCACGCTTGCGTTGTGGCCATGTAGATACAGCCGCACAGCCACGTACAGGAACGCAGTAGCTTGCTCGTTGTCTGTCCACTTGCAGCTTCAAATGCGCGAATGGCTTCAACGTGCCGAACCCTTTCAAGCTCCATGAGTAACGACTACAGACAAACCTCCCCAAATCAATCAAGGTGGTGAGCGGTACTCTGATTGATTATGAAAAGGTATGAAGCTTGCACTCAAAGTGTGGAAATGTAGTGTCTAGAACACTATTGATTAAAAATAGACCTAGTATTGAGCTCGGCGGGATTAAGTTGGGGAGGCTTGTCTGTACTAAGGTTTTTACTCTTGGCCTGCAAGTACCGCTAAGGTTTTTCGTGAAAAGTAATTCTGCCTCAGGGGTATTATTATTGGCAACCTTGTTTGACTGTTTTGAGCCACGTGGGTGTGAGGGACTTGCGCGCGCGGATCAAACTGTCAGCTCATTCGGTCACTTTGCGCACGCAAGAAAGCGCATCCAAAGCCAAGAGCTGCAGAGCTACAGAGCTAAAGACAGATAGATAGATAGAGAGAGAGAGAGAGAGAGATGTGGAGCCGCTCGCTGGCGCAATCGATGGCGCTCGCCGCACTGCTCATGGCGAACGTCGCCCTCAAGGCCACCGCAGGTCGGTTTGTGTAGTGCAACGATTTGCTAGGCAATGGCAGTTGGCATGTGCGTGGCTGACTTGATGTGTGCTCTGTGTATCTGTGCTGTTGTCGTTGTGCAGAGACGGATGAGTTTGATGCGGTGGACGCGCAGGTGGAGAAGGAGGCTGCTGTCGCGGCCACCACGGTGCCATTCAACCCAAGTACGTTGCTGAACTGAGCTTGGTCGTTTGTGCATTTTGAGTCCCATTGAGGAGCGCTTGCGCTTGTGTTGCTGTTGAGTGATGCTGATGACGATTCTCTGTGTGTGTGCAGACGACTTGTTCTACCTGGAGGCTGGTAGCTGGGCTGTCGCCCTCCTCTACTTGCTCTGCTACTTTGTCGGCAAGTGGCAGAACAAGCGAATCGCCAACCAGTGGTGCGTGCTCAAGTTGTGGATCAATGCGGGCTGAATGGTGAAGTGACGCCTAAGTGTATGTCTGTTATGGACTTTGGTGTTCGTCTCTAGGCTCGATGACGCGCAGCCTCACCTTGTGAAGCAGTTTGCGTACACTGGCGCCACCGCGAACCCGCCAGTCGGTCTCTTGGAGGAGAGCAAGAGCAACTTCAAGTACTACTGCACTGGCCGCCGCTTCTGCTCGCGCTTGGTTGTCGACCTGCAGGTGTGTGTTCCCCACCTCGTTTTATCGCGTTGATCTTGATACTGCAGCTCAATGGGGGAAAGCGGTTTCTAACTAATGTCGCTCTTCTATTGCGTGTGTGTGCAGTTGATGGCTCGTCACGATCTGTTCTCGCGTCTGTTCCGCGCTGTTGTTCCGATTGATGACTACTTGGTGCGTCCTTTTCATCAGCCCTCTGGCACAGCCTTCGTTTACAATCAGTCCACTCACGCTTTTGTATCGCATGACCTGTCCCCAGACGTTCGACATTGGACTCAACACGGGGGATTTGGACCCGTTCATCTTCTCGGTCAGCAAGAAGCTCGAGTACAACGCGCTCACGAAAGTGTTCCCCGAACTGGTGCGTTTTATTATGACTCTTAGCTTCATTTCAGCTTGTGAAAGGTTAACTTTCATTCTGACAACCGTCTTTGCGAATGAATGAACGAACAGATCACGGTCGCCAAGCGCGTCCCGTCGAAAGATGTTCCAGATGCCTACTGCGTGACGACGGACCACATCGAAGTGCCCAAGGTGGCGCTGACGAAGCAATTCCAAAACGTACGTACTGTGTCCGAATAACATGACGATGACGAAGAGCAGAGTTGAAGTGATTATTGAGCCCAATTATTGTGGTGCGATTGTGGACTTATCCTTTGTTTGATGTGGTTGCTCTTGTTGTGTGAATCAGTTCCTCAAGGATCTGGAAGATTTCCTCGAATACATGGTCATCACGGACATGAACACCCGCCAGATCGTGTACGTTTGCCTCAGACATGAAGCAATTAGGTTTTGTGCTGAATGGGGACTTATTTTACAAGGTGCTGACGATCAAACTTATCTGGTTGCTTTTGACAAATGTAGTGGAATTCCATCGTCGGACAAGAAAATCCTTCGCTTGCGCTTCAAGATGTGGAAGGGCTCGAAGAAGATTGATTCGGAGAAAGCGGTGCAGTTCGCGGCGTATCTGGTCGACGCCATTGGCTCCACCATGAAGCTCTCCCGTGATGTAAGTCTATGGTCATTGGTCACTTTTAACTGTTGAATGCGCCAGTCTAAGCCTGTTTGATTCATGTTTGACTCCACAATAGGCCAAGTACAGCGCGCAGAAGAAGCGAGCAAAACTTCAGCAAGAGAAGGACGACTCTGAAGCTGAGCAGTTGGTACGAACGAGCGAGATAATTTGTGTTTGCTTTCCACCATTGCTGACCAAGATCTCACTGTTGTTTTGTATTGCGCTGACCTCTCATTTTCCAGGAACAAATCCGTCGTCTCAACGAGCTCAAGGAGAAGAAGCAGAAGGAATACGAATCGCTTTCGTACGAGCAGCAGCAGAAGTTGGACGAGCTTAACCAGAAGAAGATGCAGCGCAAGCGTGGCGGTCGCAAGGTTCGCCATCTCGTTTTTGCACTTTCAATCTGTGTTTGAGAATTCATGAGCATGGCTGACTCGAATATCCTTGTTATCGTTGTGTGTGTGTGTGTGTGTGTGTGTCTCCCAATAGAAATAAGCCAGCTCCAAAGTATCACTGTCTCTGTCTGCATGAGCTCCGCGTTGTGTGCGTGCAGTGAAGTCGAAGAACAGCGTAACAGCGTTAGGTGGGCGGCATTTAAACAACATGACTGAATACAGATAGATGTCTGCCATTGTTGAAGCCAAAGATACCCGAGTATCTCAGCACGGTTTTGGCTTTTCCCAGCCAATCGAACGCTTCACAAACATTTGGTTCTGCTTGTTAAATTGAACGGCTGGCAAGGAGGTCTGAATTTCACTCAAACGTGCCATGCGCAATGGGTGCATGGTAGAAAAAAAGTGTCGAGCCACAAGGTGGACCAGTTTGATCTAAAAGTCCAAATGATTTGCGGAAGTTGCCTTTCGTGAACTGGAGCTCTTCGATTTTTTTGATAGGCAACAAGCCAGTCCGGTATCCGGACAGCGTTTTATCCGGATGAAACCCACAGGCAAGAAAAAGTGACGGGTTTTTTGTATGGGTCGCCAATTCAAAAATGATTTGAGTTAGGATTGCGAGGCGTGGTGGTCCTTATACCAAGGTTTCCAAATGAATTGTTCCCTACCTTGCTTTAGCGACATCTTCATTTAGTGACAAAAAAAGCGCATCTGTCCTCAAATTCTAGTGTTTGTGCGAACAAGCGAGCCAAATATTAGAAATCGAAACCCAGATCAATGAACCTATCCCTGCAAATTGAATTGCGATAGCCCCGCTATTGCTTTGTATCGGGGTCACACCCCTGTATTAATTGTATCGGACAATTTAGGAAAGAAGGATCGAAGAGAAGAAAACGCCATTCGCCGACACGCAGCAGCCGACGCAAGCCGCAAGAGCCCGGCCCAGACGACCGCCGCCCTCTCTACGCGCAACCAGAGCAGCAGCAGTAACAACAGAGAGAGAGAGAGAGAGAGCACAGGTAAATGCTCGCAATGCCGCAAGTCTTGTCTGTGTGTGAGTGAAAAGACGGCTGCAGCTTTTATGCTCGTCACGGAGAGAAGAGAACAAGCTGCAACTTCAATGAGAGAAGAAAGCAGAGCGAGCACTTTGTTGTATAAGTTATGTGTGTGTGTATGTGAATGTGAGGGAATGCAATTGTGTATATATTAGTGTGCAGCTGTGAGTGGGGTGTGTGAGAATGCCGAATTGACCTCTTCTTGTTTGTGTACCTATTGCGGCGCTACTCAATCAAGAAAGGGCTGCCCAAGTGGACCCCGCACAAACGAAAAGCAAGAGTGAAACGCAACGAAAGCCAAAGAAGACTGCGAGGATGGAGCTGAATCATCCGTTGCTGCGCGTGCCGTTTGAGCAAGTCAACAAATCGTTCCGCCTGTACCACAAGCAGCTAACGAAAGAACTAGGTGTGGTCACGAAGACGATTACAAGCTTGCACGAGGAGCAGCAGCCTGCGCAGCGGATGGACGTCGACGCGCTGATTGGCAAGCTGAGCGAGATCGCGAGCCAGATCCAAGAGCTGAAGCACGATGCAAAGCAGAAAGTCGCCGAGCAGCAGCGGGATCTGGAGATTTGTCTGCGTCGAGCACGCTACATCAAGGAGCTCGAAGCGGCAACACCCCACCTGGACCCAAAGAAGAGCGCCGCAAGTGTGGACGAGGAGCTCAAAAGCTCTGCGCAGAGCTTGATCAACAACCGACTGATAGCGGATTACCTGCTGAGTCGCGGTCTCTTGGAGAGCTCCAAGGTCATTCAAGACAGCAAAGGCGTGGATTACTTGGTCGACCACGGTCTTCACAGCGAATGCCAAGCTATCGTGCTGGATCTGCGAGCCCACAACACTTCAACAGCGCTCGCGTGGTGCGCTCAGAACGCCTCTCGACTGCGTCGTCTCCAGTCGCGACTCGAATTCCGTCTCCGTTTGCAAGAATTCATCGAGTTTGTCCGCTCACAGAAGCAGCTGGAAGCGATCCAATACGCGCAGATGTTCCTCACTCCGCTAGCGATGCAGCGTGAAGACAAAGACGTCCAGAAAGCTGATTTGGAAGAGATTGAAGTCGCGATGGGTACTTTGGCGTTCAAGTTGCCCGAGCAATCCGGCCAAGCTCACTACACAAAGCTCTTTGCAATGGACCGATGGTCGCAGCTAGTCGACGACTTCCAGAAGACGTTCTTCGAAGCGTACGGGATTCACGATCCGCCATCCCTCTGCATCGCACTCTACACGGGATTGTCGACACTGAACACTCGAACGTGCCAACGCAATCGCGACGACCATGCCAAGGCAAAGCTCGCGCGAACCCACAGCAGCCTGGAAGGTGAACAGGCCGATGATACCTCGGCAGAAAAGAAAGACGCTGACAGTTTTGCAAAGAACAAGAAGACCAAGCTGTCGACATTGTCGAGCAGTGAGCAGGATTCGAGCCAAAGCGACTTGACATGCGCGCACAATTTCCAGCGAGGCGACAGGCGCAGCAAGCATCTCACAGATGCCACGATCCCAATTTGCCCATGCTGCAGCGAGATTGGCACGGAATTGTGCACGGGGCTTCCGTTCGCGTACCACCCGCACTCGCGCTTGGTGTGCCGTGTGACCCACAAAGTGATGAACGAGCACAACCCGCCGCGCGTGCTCCCGAATGGACACGTGTACAGCCAGGAAGGCATCGACCGGATGCTCAAGCTCAACGAGCGCAGCGGCATGATCAAGTGCGTGGAGACCCAGGAGCTCTTCCCCGTGAGTGAGATCAAGCCCGTCTACATTCTGTGAGGAAGGGGGCTGTGATGATAGCAGTTTTAGAGTTTGAGAGGCAGTAGAATACAGCTAGGAAGCAGTAGTAGAAGTAAGTTAGCCGTAGTTTTAGCATTGTATCCGCAAGAGTAGCAAATAGTTGGCAGTAGCATGAGCAGTAAGAACCAGTAGACAGCAGTGTGTTGAGTGCGTTCTCTCTCTCGTGGTTGCTTGGTTGTACATATTCAAAATCAAAAATGCAGGGGGTGCGTGCGCATCTCTTCACAACAGCGATCTCGGATCAAAAATGCGGACTGGAAGACTGGGAAAATGTCGATCTACGTTGACGCAGTCGGCGCCATGCTCACGCTTCGCGGGTAGTCGAACGCACCGCCGTGCTGCAGATTCACAGTCAGCGTTTGCATGAAATCCTAGTCATTCAGACACAAACGAAAAGATGAGCTCATGAGTACAACAACGTCACTCAACGCAGCAGTCGACGGACACATCTTCATTCGTTCGTTACCTGGGTTGTCTTCTCGGTTGGACGCCGTTTGCCCTCGAGCAGGAGCACCAGGTGCATGCACGGATCCACGCGCGTGATGTAGTACGAAGCTTTCATCCGCTTCTCGGTGTGGCTGAAGCTGTGCAACACCAACAAACACACACACACGCACACACACACATACTAAGTAAGCATACAACTTCACACAAGTCGGTTGATGGCAGCGAGTTCATGAACTTCGTACACTGGTCGCGTGGTCTCCAGCGCATCGCGGTTGTCCATGATCAGACTGACAATGTTCGGCCAGTGCTGGAGCGGCGGCTCTTTGTTCGGGTAGCAAAACACCGCGGGCCACCCTCGCAGTCCCCACAACGGAGAGAAGTCGCTCTGCTCTTCCTCGCGTTCGTTGTCCACCTGCATAAACAGCGAATGGTTGGTCTGAGGCGGCGCAGACGGCGACTTTGGACGAGCTGCTGATATCTGCTGTTGCTGTAGCAAAGGGTGCCTTCGCATCTTGTCTGCTGGGTCGTGGCTGATGCTGCTGATAATGCTGTTGCTGCTGTTGTTGTCTTGGTGCTGGTCTTCTGGTTCAGGCTGACTCGGTCTCGCGCGACTCGTGCTCGGACACAGGTACCCGTTCTGGTAATAGTGCGCGCCTTTGTTGTCGAGCTGCTCGGTCTCGAGGATCAGCATGATGAACGCAGTGCCATCATCACCTCGATACGCTGCACACACACATACACACAGCTAGCATTAGACAACAATCCCAGAGTTATCGCTAGTTTGCTGATAACCAACCGTCTCAACTTACATCCTCTCGCGAGCAGCACGTCCATCAGCTGGAGGTACGAGATCCCCATGGGCGTGCGAATGAACCGCGTGAGGTCGTGCGACAGGAAATCCCCCTGGCGCTCGAGCGGCTCAAGCCACTGGTGGAAATACAACGTGAACTTGGCGACAAGCGAGCGGTAGAAGCGCTTCGCCCACTGGAACACCGGGAGCGCAAAGCCGTCCTCGCGCTCCTGTTTCTTCATCGACAGCGCGATCATCTCTGCGGCTGACATGCTGATGTTCCCATAGCTCCCACCAATTTGTGCTGCTCCTGATACGCTCCCACCTCCTCCAATGTACGATCCGCCTCCGCCGAGAATCGCTTGCTCGAGCGTGTTGGTGAGCACGGACGAGTTCCCAGAGCTCACGTACGGGTCGCCAGGCTTCTGGACAATGTTCGCGAGATCTCTCAGCGCGACGGGGATCGGGACGCTCGCCCCAGAGATCCCGCGCTTGAGCAAGTTGCTCTGCGATAAGAGTCGGCTAAACGTGCTGAAAAACGAAAGTAACAGCAAAGATACACAGCAAACACTGTTAGTTCTCCATGGCATTGACGTAGGTATGTTTCATCTCATACCTGTGTACGTCGGAAGCAGCACTTGTCGTGCTCTCGACAGACATGATCGACGGATTCCGCGCGATCATGGTTGTCGACTCTGTTTCAATGCCACTGCGGTCCGTACCCGGATACTCGGACCCGAGGCCCACACTCGTGCGCCGAACGTTGCTTCGTGACACGAAACTCGAAGACTCTCCGCCGGCAAACACCGAGTGGTTCGAGAACGACACGTTCGAGTAGATCGAGTCCGAGAGCCCGTAGTTCTCATCACCATCACTGGCATCGTCGTCACAGCCGTCGTCACCATCATCCTCATCGCCGCCTTCATCGAAAAGCGGGTAGTCCGAGAGCGAGTCAATGTGGTCGCTCCAGGAGCCCAACATCTTCTTGAGCCGGTGCAGCGCGATCATGGACTTGGTGAAGTCGTACTGCGTGATGCGCAGCTCCGTCTGCATCGCCGCGTACACCGTGCGGTTCTCCTCCATCGCCGACTGCTTCATGGTCTCCAGCAGCGGGTGGTCGAACGCGTCGAAGCGCACGAGCAGTCCGTCGAGCATCTTGAGCAGCTGGTTGCAGTCGAGCGGCTTTGCCGCCAGTGCCAGGCCGCGGTACATCTCAATCATCGGGAGGCGCAACTATAATAACAGCAGTATACACATAGTAACACGTTAGAGCCACAAAGACCACTATGAGGGACAACAGCAGTGGCAGCGCCATCATCAACGTACTGAGAAGAACTCGGCCGCCTGGTCCAGCAGCTCAGCGTAGTAGCCCAGGTCGCCGCAGGTCGCAAAGTCTGCTAGCGGGTCCTCCATCCCGGATGACGACAACGTGTTGACGCCGTGCACGTGATGGCCGCTCATGGGGAAATGGTGCTGGCGCGCGATCATGGGCTTGATCTCCTCGGCCAAGTGGTTCATGAGCACCACGAGCTTGCTGTACATGAGGTCGATCGCGTCCGACTGTAGCACGTCCGGCTCGAGGTACTTCATGAGGTGGTACGTGCTCTCGCAGGACGCCGCGAGCCTGCGCATGATCGAGAACGCGTCCCAGTTGCACCACTCGTTCTTGCCCTCGCACTCGAGGGTCACGAGCGCCTAGCATATCATACACGATACGCATGACCATAACAACATCATTAACAAATGCAATACAAAGCGAGCAGATCTTGAGATGCCCATTAGCCGCATGCACACGCAGTACCTGGTGGTACTGGAACTTCGCGAGCGCGTCGAAGAAGCCCGGCAGAAACGTCGTGAAGATGCGGCCGATGGTCTCGTCCATCGACTGCTTCGAGAACGCCGCAGCCGTTGCCGCCGCTGCATTCGCGACCGAGGACGTCGTCGCGCTCGCGTAGTAGTTTGGCGCCGGCACTTTGTAGAGCGGGCTCAGGCTCGGCGTGAGCGCGAGCGGACTCGAGCTCATGATGTGGAACTGGCCGTTCGGGTAGTACTGGTGCTGCTCGTGGTCCCGTTGCTGCTGCCGCTGCCTTTGCTGCTGTTGCTTGACCGAGAGCCCCGTGCCGTGGCTCCACGGACCCGCGAGTTGTGAGGCGTCATTCTGGCTCACGGTCGTCGTGGACGACGCCGTGGCCGTCGAGCCTCCGTTCGCGCGGCGCCGCACGCCCTGGTCGCTCGCTATCGCTGCTGCTGCTCCTAGGGTGTGTACTGTCGCATCTGGACGCGCTCGTCCACTGGCGCTGCCTCCAGCGTTCTTGCCCCGCCTGCGCATTCTGGTTTGGTTGCTTCTTGGTTTTCTATTTTGAAATGCAAGCAAACAACAACACCAAAATGAAAAATGGAAAAATGGAAGCTTGTAACCTGGCAATAGTGGCAACGGGTTTTGTTCTCTGAACACATTTTAACAGCACTAGGCTTGAAAATGCTACTATATAAAAGGTATACACCTCGTTGTATTGCCATATTTGACAGATACCAATAACAAGTTTTGAAAAGGTCACTGAATAATATAATAATATTTGTTGAGCTCATGTGATTGATGGACAACACTTTTTATTCTTCTTTCGTCAGAGCGCGATGGGCTCGCCGTTTAAATATGAGCACGTCGCGGCGATGCGAGAGATCTCGTCGCTCTGCTGCGTGAGCTCCATATCCAGGTGGTCGGCGCAGAAGCCGCCGCCGACCACCCATTTCTTGCAGTAGTGCAGATTGCACTTCTTGCCGCCGCCGTGTCCCTTGCAGAACCCGCCGCCGCGATCCACAGCCACGCAGCCGTCGGCTTTGCATTTGGTGCCACCGCCATGGCGGATACAAAACCCGCCGCCTTTCTGCATGTTCACGCAGCCTTCGTGCTGACAGCGCTTGCTGCCGCCGTGGGTCTTGCAGAGCTTGAAGTTCTGCGCCGCGCGCTCGCAGCCGTCGATCGTGCACAGCAGCTTGCCGCCGTGGCCGCGGCAGCGCTTGTTCACTTGGCGGATCTTGTCGCACCCGTCGACGACGCACTTGCGTCCACCGCCGTGCGCGATGCAGTGGCCGCCACCCAAATCGTACTTTGTGCAGCCGTTCGTCTTGCAGCGCTTGCCTGGTCCCTTGTGCTCGATGCAGATGCCGCCGCCGATCGCCCAGTTCCTGCAATCCTCGACCTCGCATTTCTTGCCGCCGCCATGGCGTTTGCAGAACCCACCGCCGCGATCCACTTTCACGCAATCCTCAGCTCGGCACTTCTTGCCGCCGCCATGGGAGATGCAGAACCCGCCGCCAATGTCGCGCTTCTTGCACGTCTCGTGCTGACAGAACCGTCCACCGCCATGCGCTTTGCAGAACCCGCCCTCCATCCTCTTGTTCTCGCAGCCATCCACTGGACAGAGCGGTTTCCCGCCATGACCCGAGCAGTAGCCGTAGCCCTGCACCTGCTTTGGGCACCCGTCGTGCTTGCACTGCTTGCCGCCACCGTGCTTTATACAGTACCCGTTGCCCTGGTTGAACTTCTTGCAGCGCAGATTCTTGCAGAATTGACTGATCTTGTGGATCGCGCACCTGCCATCGAAACCTGTGGCGGCACGCGGACAGCGCTCGCGGGTCTTGTTCGCGTAGTACTGGCAGCGGTTCTTGGAGCTGACCGCCGTGTCGCCCACGTCAGGGTCGTCCGTTCCGTCATCGCCCACGTCCACATCGTCTTCATGGTCACGGGCATCACCATCGTCGTCATCCTCGTCGTTGTCCACATCGCGCATCTTGAGACCCGACACCACCACTGTCACCTCGTCATCGTCTTCATCGTCCTCTGCACGCGCAACAGCTACCGCCGACTGCATCGCGGTCGCAGCATCGACATCGGGGTCGAGCTTCGGCTCCTGTTCGTCGTGCTGCGACAGCAGCATGCGCGCAAACTCGACGCCATCGTGACTCGCGTCGTGGTGTGAGAGGTCCGCGTCAAGGTCCGGGAGTCCGTTGGGCACATCGAACGACGTGCGGAAGTCCAGTTCCGCGGCCTGTGGCGTCAATCCATCTGCAGGGTGGACTATAAAAGCGATAACGGTGAGTGAGTAGAATTGGGTCAGTAGATGGAACAATTAGCGCATTCTCGGTCTGGTCACGTCGATTCACGTAGTGATACGTACTGATCGCCGCGTGGATGCTCGTGTCGTCCTGCGTGCGGTGGATCCCGCGCAGAAAGCGCAGATAGTCGTTCTCGTGCTCGCCCGTCGCGTCCATCAATCAAATATGAAGACAACGCAACCAACTCGCTTTGTTCGTTCTCTTCTTCTCGAAAGTGATCGATCGCAACGAGCCAGTCGGAAGAGAGGAAAGCGCCTGATAGTCTGGCGTGGGACACGCTGCCTGCTATCGGAAGGTCGGCGTGAAGAGCTCACGTGCGTTGCGGCGCCTCTGCTGCTGCTGCTGGAGCTGCGCCGTCGTGGTGTCTGTCGCGGGGCGTCCGTGGGTCGGTCGCCGCTGCTGCTGTCGTCGCCTTCGTTCGTTTTCGCGCTTCTCGCCTTTTGTTGTGTGTGTGTTGTGTTGCGCGGGTGTGAGTGGGTATACCCACTCGAATAGAAGACCCGTAACAAGTGTTCTTACAGGGGTAATAAAAATAACTGTATTCTATTGTTAATATGGAAATTATAAATCTAATTCTAGTTCACTTTTGTTAAATAAATTATAAAGTAAGCTTGAAATTAAGATGTTAGATTATATTCGATTGCACATTTTGAAAATCGCTTTTATAGCAAAACGTGTTTTCTGAAGCAGCCCACATCAATTTCACGTGGAGCACCTTCTGGGCCTCTGGAGCGCGTCAGTGCGCTCGCCAATCAATTTGGCTCGGAACGCACCCCAAAAGCCGCCACCACCACTGTCGCACCAATTACAACCGAGAAGAGAGAGTGAGCGAGCACCATGGAGAGCGCCGCGGAGATCAAGCAGCTCGAGGCGAAGATCAAGGAGGACGTCAAGCAGATCAATGGTGCGTACGCGTCACACACGCGCTCTGATCTGTATGCTCTTGCGCTTGTATGACTCTTCGTGCTGTCGTTATGCTCGCGAAAAGCACAACTGGTATGTGAACGCAGGAGATGCGGCTGGTTCTAACGCAAAAACAATGAATGAATGAATGGCGGCGTTTTGACGAGCAGAACTCCCAAAGATCGTGAAGGCGCTCAAGCACGACGACAAGGCGGTGAGCCAGGCGGCGATGCTCTCGATGCGTCGCCTGCTGTTGTTCTTCCTGGAGAAGGGCGACTTGAAAGGTGAGAGTGTGCGGATGGAACGGATGAATGAATAAATGCGATGGTGTGCTCATTGGCTACGTGTACGCGTACGTGTTTCTTTCTTTAGCGGTCGCGAAGGAAAGCAATGTGTCATCGGATGCGAAGAAAGCCAAGAGCGCCGCGGGTGAGTCGGACGCGATCACCAAGTTCCGCAAGTGGCTCTGGAGCATCTACGTGTCGTTCATCAAGGAGATGCTCGACTGGCTCTTGAGCAAGAAGGACAGCAACTTGCAGGTCGCGGCGCTGCGCACGCTCATGGAGTTTGTGGCGCGCGAGGGCGAGATGCGCGCGAATGCTGGTGGCGCGGCGGGCTTTGGAAACGAGACGTTCATGCGTGTGATCCAGCAGCTCATGGCGGCGCCGAAGCTCAAGGGTGAGCTCGCGAGCGTCTTCAAGGGCGAGTACGTCGTCGCGTACATCGACGTGCAGTACTACATGCTCAAGAACCTGACGCAGCTGCTCGAGAGCGAGTACGCCAAGGACGACGACGAGAAGCGAGACGCGACCGACTTCTCGCTCGCGGCGAACGCGCTGCGTCTGCTCGGGATGGTCAAGATGCCCGAGAGCGCGGACGAGATCACGTCGTTCCTGGTCGAGGTCAAGGAAGACGCCTCCGCGTTGCCTGAAGACGAGCTCGTGAGCGACGACGACAGCGACGACGACATGGACTCGGACGACGAAGGCGTCGAGGCGCTCATGGTCGGCCAGAAGCGCAAGGCGCAGGACGCGGCCGCCAAGAAGCAGCAGCAGCAGCAGAGCAAGAAGAAGAACCTCAAGGGCCTGCGCAGCGTCAAGCAGCACCAGCACGCGTTCAGCCTGGCGTGGGTCGCGGTGCTCCGCCACCGCCTGCCGCAGGACGCGTACAAGAAGATCCTGGTGCAGCTGCCGGACGACATCATGCCGCACTTGGTGAACCCGCTGCTGCTCTCGGACTTCCTCACGGACTCGTACAACCTGGGCGGCGTCACCAGTCTGCTCGCGCTCAACAGTCTCTTCATCCTCATCCAGGACTACAACTTTGACTACCCGGACTTTTACAACAAGCTCTACCGTCTGCTCAACGACCCGAGCCTGCTCAGCGCCAAGCAAAGGTACCAACCATTTCCCATTATCATATTATCTCAGCACTGCATCACTCAGTCACTAATGCTATTGTATCTCTATCATCATCCACAGAAACCGCTTCTTTGGGCTCCTCGACCTGTTCCTGTCGTCGACCCACCTGCCGGCGTACATGATCGCGGCGTTCGCGAAGCGCTTCTCGCGCCTGTCGCTCGTGGCGGAGCCCGGCGCGATCATGTTCATCATCCCGATGGTGTACAACCTGATCCTGCGCCACAAGGAGTGCCTGCAGCTGATCCACCGCACGGGCACGTCCACGGCGGCCGAGCAGGCGCTCAAGCGCCGCATGGAGCTCTCGAGCGGCAACGCCGTAGACGCCGCGGCCAAGAAGCTCTCGGGCGAGTCGATCCAGATCGCGCTCAAGGACGGCCACGACCCGTTCCTGAGCGAGGAGCAAGACCCGATCAAGTGCAACGCGCTGCAGAGCTCGCTCTGGGAGCTGCACACGATGAAGCACCACTACAACGCCGAAGTGGCGCTCAAGGCGAACCTCTTCGAGGAGAAGCTGCGCCACGCGTTCCTCGACCTGGACGACAGCATGGACGTCACGTACAAGACCATCTTTGACAAGCAGCTCAAGCGCAAGGAGAAGGGCAAGGTGCCGCTCGCGTTCCAGCCCTGCACGTCGCTGTTCGCGGCCGACGACGGCTTTGCCAAAGTGTTTGAATTGTAAATATATCGTAATAGACACTCTCCCACCAGAGTCTTTTCTTTTCATATATCTACACTCCCATCACCACCACCATTTGGAAGGATCGCCGCCGCCCACGCGCGTAGTGCTGTCTTGTTTGTCGCGCTGCTTTTTTCTCGAGTTTTTTTTTTGTGTCTGGAAATCGCCCATGACGCCCAATAGATTGAGTGCGAGCACCATCGCTGCCACCATGGAAAAATATATACACGACGCCTTCGCCACGAGAGACAACAGTCGTCCATGCTCTGTCTGCGGTTGGCCGCTCTTGTCTGCGCGCTTCAGGCTGCGTTGTGATCGTGTGCTTGATTGTACCACATTGCCACCACTGCTGAACTGCGCCAAGAGCCAAACCCAAACCCAAACCCACCCACCCACACGCTGCAAAATACGGTCGTCGACGGCCTATTCGACTCGAAGGATCACGTGAATGCCGCTGTCGCTCTCCACGAGCCCACTCAGCTCGCCGACCTTGAGCGCGAAGCTCGCGGCTTCAAACGGCGGCGTCATCTTGCCGCGCGTGAATGGACCCAAGTCGCCACCGCGCTTCGCACTACATAAAGAAAAACGTGCCATTGAATCAAGTCAGCTAGGTGATCAAAGAGCCCATCCGCTGGCATTGTTACAACGAGTACATACCTGCTGCAGTCGCTCTCTTCCTTGGCGATTTCTTCAAAGAGCTCTCGCACCGCTGCCTTCCTCTATTCATTCATAAAGACAGCCAGTCAGTCGTTAGCTCAGCCATAACTACACTTCACAGTACACCCATTCAAATAGCTCTTATCATACAACAACCTCATATATACGTACGTCTGGGTTTTCCTTTGCGCACGCCACGAGCTTCTCTCGGATGCCCTCGACCTTGGCGACCGCCACCGCTTTCTTGCGCGTGATGGTCTCCTGCCGCCAGGACGACGGGCGTCTCGAGTCTGCGTGCTTCACGAGGATGTGCAGCACCTGCACGCTCTCCGTGCTGCTGCCGACTCTCGACGACGACGACTTTCTGCTGCTGGCGGCGGCTTTCGCCTTGGCTTTGTGTCGGAACTCGCGCTCTTTCGCGTGCACGTGCGAGAGCTTCCAGGTCTTCTCGCCGCTCTTGGTGTGCAGGAAGTAGGACTTGCCCGGGCGGCTCTTGCTCTCCACCTGCTTCCAGCCGCGCGGGAGGTCCTCGAAGCTCGCTGGCTGACTCATACTCGATCGATCGACGGGGCAGACGTTGTGGGCTGGGCTGCTTGATAGATTCGGCTGGTGATTCAGCGATGGCGACCACACGCACATGCGATTTGGTTTTGTCCTTGTGTGCGTTGTGACTTGAGGGGGACAAAATACAAAACACGAGGAGCTACGATTGCAACGCTACGACCTTAAAGCCAGGTATTCAACATTTTCTTTGGGTAAAACTTGTGCAATTAGATCATCAAACTGTGCGGGTTTTGTAATATTGAGACCCCATTGTGTGCGAAGTTTGGCAAAACAGTTTACCTGGATGTAAGGACACTGGGTGAAGAGCGCAATAAATCCACTCACACCGGCGTTTATAACATATCCGGTATAATGAGGATGCGCAACCGGTTCCGATACCGGTATGTACGTTTTTAAGGTTTATTATGGCTCCATGCATTTTTCTAATGTTCAATTTTTCAGGAAGAGAAGAGTCCGCACGAAGCCTTCACGCTACAATGCCATCGGCATGGCGCAGGCACCCCTGTATACTCTCGTTGAAGTCGCAAGCACGTTTCTGGGCAGCGAGCGATCTACAATCAAAACGTCAGCAGCGTCGTCTCGAGAAACTCGTAAAACACGCTGTTCGCGTCCGCCGCGAGCTCCGTCGCAGC
>JAADVK010000464.1:0-24514 GCA_023334975.1 Globisporangium sylvaticum
CACTGGGTAGGTGTCACACGGTCATTTAGACTCGGTGTTTGAGTAGATGATAAAAATCACAGGCTTTTCCAGTATCACAAGTGTTTTGGCAAACTTTTCTCAGGTGTCACAGCGTCGAAACTTGGATGACAAGTATTCAAGCTTAGAGAACATAATTCCAATTTCGATACTTGGTGCGAGTTTGGATAATATAAACCACCGCTTCTAACCTTGATTTGAGCAGTTTCAAAAAATTTGTTAGGGTTCGGGTAATCGTTACAAGAGAAACCAGTAAACAAATGAGCCTGCGCTGTCGAGTGCCGGCTCATCAGGTTTTCCAGCACTCTATTGGGATGTAAGCCAGCCAGCCTCTTCGTATTCCACATCGACATGACGTGCGCGCTTCATAACGCTCAGTTGTAACACTTGAAAGCTCCCTCCCTTCGCCGTCGCCGTCGCCACTCGCGCATTAGGCGCTCAAAAGATGAGCTGCAGGACTGGCGCTGGATTTCAACACTCATCCACATGTTCGCTTTCATGCACTTCAACTCTTGTCCTTGGATTCGGTCATTCAAAATCAGTCTTTCCTCAATATATTTTCGAGTCTTGAACTCGCTTCCATTTTGTTGTTGGCAAAAGAAGAGCCAGTGGACGATCGCGGTCATAGATTTTGATTACTTTAGTGTGGCACATAATCTCTGCTCGTACAACTTCTATTGAAATCGCTCCAATTTAGTGTGGCTGCAAAAGCGTCCTGATTTAGCACCCACCCACCCGCCTTTTGTACGTACAAAAATGCACCCACAGGCGCACACGATCTCCTTTTCCTTTTCCCAACCCAACGCGCTTTAGCTGCTGGTCGCATGCCATTTCTCCATTTCCGCCACCACCGCCGACCTGCGCGCTCAGCTCAAGCGACGCACCCACCCGAGTCAGTTCCGGAAAAGGACAGGAAGAGGCGGGCGACGCGTCGGGCTCGGAAAGAAACGAACCCACTCGCTCACCCGACAGTCAGTTAACCAGCGTCTCCTCCCTCCCTCCTTCCCTCCCTGTGCGAGAGACGACGACGAGAAAGGGGGAACGACTTCAACTCACAAAGGCCGCCCGCTTCGTGTGTGAAGCAGCTCATTCTCATCGTCTTGTTCGCGTGCTGCTCTGTGGCGACTCGTGTTCGTGTGTGTGACGCGGTGATAGCAGTTGAACGTCTAGGGAAAGAACGACAGCATCAACAGTAAGATGGCGAGCGGCGGTGTGAACGTGACGATCGTGGAGGCGCGCCACATCCTCGCGGCCGACAGCAATGGGTTCAGCGACCCGTACGTGACGATGATGCTGCTCGACTCGAAAGGCAACGCGATCGCGGCGGGAGGCACGTTCAAGACCAAGGTGCTCAAGAAAACGCTCATCCCGAAGTGGAACGAAGAGTTCGTCGTCGGCGACAGGTACGATCTGCGTCTCGCGACGACGCTGCGGCTGCTGCTCTCGGACTCGGACGGCTTGTTTGGCAGCGATGATGCGCTCGGAGTCGTGGACATCCCCGTCTCGCTGTTCCAAGGCGCGACGGAGACGGTACGTTGTTTGAGAAGAGTTGAGCTGGCTCTGGGTGGGTAACTAACCATGATGATTGCCGTGCATGTGCCTATTTGATAGCTCGACAACTGGTACCAGCTGACGAGAATGCCAAAGATGAAGAAAGACGCGACGGGTGAACTGCACGTCATCATTCAACCGATCGGTGGTGCTGCGGCAAGCGCCTCTGGAACGACATCCTTTGCTGCGGGTCTGGGAACGTCCGTGAAAGACGCCATGAGCGCTGTGGTTGGAGGAGGCAACGAGCCTCCCAACTTGTTGATGGTGACGCTCAAGTCTGGTAAAGATCTGCTTGGTATGGACAACAACGGCACTACGAGCGATCCACTGGTGAAGCTTACTTGTGCTGGTCAAAAGCACGAATCAAGCAAGAAGGAGAAGACTCTGCGTCCTCAGTGGAACGAAAAGGTATGAATGAGTGTGCTTCAGTATGCCGTGTTGTCTGTCGTACTCAGGTTGTGTTCACAGTGATCTGACCTTTGTTGTGCTCTCTTGTGCTGGCTGACTGCAGTTTGGTTTCTTCTTGACCGACCTGACAAGCACACTCTCCATCATCGTGGAAGACTTTGACGTGACAATCAACGATTTCATGGGTCGTGCAGATGTTTCGATCAAAGATTTGCAGCCGAACGTCGAGAAACCGATGACCATCGAATTGGGCGACAAGCGTGGCAAGAAAGACAAGAAAGAGCGCGGTACGCTCCAACTCTCGCTGCTGTGGACTTACCGACCTGACGCCCGCGATATCGCGGCAAAGAAGAAGGACACGTCCGTGTTTGGAGCTATCAAGGGGGCGTTGAATGTGGGCAACCCAGACGCGGGCTATGACTCCAATGATGAAGATGGCGTTGAAATTGACGACAGCATGACGAAGAAGAAAAGCGACGAAGAGCTCAAGAAAGAAGAAGAAGAGCGAGAGAAGAAGCGTGAAGAAATGCTCAAGGAACTGAGCAGCATCGAGATCAAGTCCGGTGATTACATGATCCAAGTTCATGTCATCGAAGCGCGCGATCTGGTGCCAAAGGACTCCACGGGAACGTCTGACCCGGTCGTGTACGTTGAGATCCTGGGCGAGAAGCAACAAACTGCAGTGAAGAAGCAAGTGCTGAACTGTGTGTGGGATGATCTGCTGATCTTCCCGATGCGCAATTTGGACAAGGCTGAGGTGGAAATGGGATTCGTCAAGCTGAGCGTCATGGACGCGAACACCCTGCAGCGTGCAGAGCTGATCGGTGGTGCGCAGTTCGATCTTTCGTACGTCTACTCCCAGCAGAACCACCAACTCGCAAATGTGTGGATTGGTCTCACGGACAATTCAAGCACTGTGAACCAAGGCGTCCAAGGCTACCTTCGCGCTTCGATCACTGTGGTTGGACCTGGCGATAAGCTCGTCCCGCCACCTTCGCCGTTTGGAGCTGGCAACACGGACATGGAAGGCAACATCATCATGCCTTCCAGCGTTGCACAGAAAGTGACGTTCCTCGCTGCAACCATTCATTCTGCGGAGGAGCTGCCGCCCATGGATCTCAACCTAGTTGGAAAGGGTGGTCTGGATGCCTACGTCAAGGCCTCGCTTGCTGGAGGCGACCCGATCCGAACTCGTGTCCGCACCAAGAAGGGAAGACGTGATGAACTGTGCCCAAGTTTCAATGAAGAGCTGATGATGGTCGTTCGTGAACCTTCGATGGCTGACGCTATCAGCTTCGGGGTCTGGGATTGGGATCAAGTTGGTTCCGATGAAGTGGTTGGCCACGTGAGCCAGAGTCTGAAGATGGTGAAGGCGTTGGGTGGCAAGATCCCACCATTCTGGGCCAACATTTACGGAGCTCCGTTGCGTCACAACAAGGTGGAGCTTGGCGATTCGATGAAGAAGCAGATGAACACGTATCCTGATATCGCGTCTACTTACCGAGGACGCATCTTGATGAGCTTGCGCATTCTCGACAACGAAGACAACGAGTTCGATGAAGTGAACCAAAAGAGAAACGTCAAGCGGCTACCTCGCGATTTGTACCCACGCGAGTGCCTCTACAGAATGCGTGCCCACTTCGTTTGCGGAAGTGAGGTGCCAAAGTTCTTGAGTCCGAAGAATTTTGGTCAGAACTCGAAGATGCAACTGGTGATGACGTGCAGACTGTGGGAGCTCAAGTCGTCGCGCGCAAAGAACTTGAACGGTGTCGTGGAATGGAACGACATGGATGAGAGCGAGCCCATGCTGCTCCCAGAAGATCTATCCCAGGTGCCGGATATTTTCCTTTACCTGTGCAAGGGAGAAGGTGATAACCGAAAGCCGATCTGCTACCGTCGCTTCACTGCGAAAGAGCTTATGGGCGATCATGGCGGGTTCAACAATACTGTTCAGTGGATCTCCATGAAAGAGGATTCTTCCATCGACGCGCTGAAGGATGACGAGTTCCCTGGAAATGTGCTCGTTCGCCTGGGTTTCGGAACTCAAGAAGAGGCGATCAGGACGCCGTGGGACCGTGCTGACTTGGATGCCGTCAACAAGCGTGTTCCATACCAGCTTCGTGTTCACGTGTACCAGGGTCGCAGATTGCCGCCAGCCGATTCGAATGGTCTCCTGGACCCATATCTTGTTGTGCGGTGCTTGGGCGAGAAAGCGAAAGAGACCTCGAAGAAGAGAAAAACGAGAGATCCGGTGTGGTATGAAACCATTTACTACGACATCAACCTCCCCGAGCTCAAGTATGCGCCTCAGGTGATGCTGCGCGTGATGGATTACGATGAGTTCGACTCGAACGACTTTGTCGGATTGGTAGCGCTCAACCTCTCCGAGGCTCACATTCGAAGCTCGGAGCAGCTTGCTGACGGCAAACTAGCAACGCTCCCAGACCCGAAGTGGTACCCTCTCATGTTCCAGGAACCTGGGGACAGCGAGGGAGAAATCTTAGCCTCGCTCGAACTTATCCGCAAGCAGTTCCCAGATGAGCGAGTGCCGCAGTCTGCATCGATTGTGCCGAAAACTCGCAAAGCGTTCATCGAGATCACGGTGTTGGGACTGCGCAACATGGAGCCGTTCCAGTTCCTGCCAATTCAGCTGCCGTTCGTCGAGTTTGTTCTCGGTGGCAAAGACCACGCGTCGCAGGAAATGATCACTGAAAAGTCCAAGAGACCATCCGGCAGCAACCCGAACTTCTTGCAGCGCATCTTGAAGGAAGTGGAACTGCCAGAGAACGCTCATTTCGCTCCTCGCTTGAACATCATTGTCAAGGACACGCGTCTCGGTGGGTTCCAGACGCCGATCATCGCGTCGGCGTCTGTCGAAATGAACTCGAAGATCCCATGGTCGAAGCACTACCGCCCCCCGCAGAGCGACGCATTCGCTGAGATTGAGTTGGAAACGGCGGACGAGTTTGACGAGGAGTCGCCTCTTATGGGCGGTGACAAGGATGATCTGGATTCGGTTGACAATGGAGCTGGTGTGTTCGGCGCTCTCAAGAGCATGGGTGTCGACTTTGATGCCGCTGGGAACTTTGATGACGCATCATCTCGACGCTCGAGCAACCAAGAGGACGACGATGACGAGAAGATGAAAAAGTACCTGAAGTACCGTCAGCTTCTCGATGGTGATTTGGAATCGGAGCTCAAGAGCACGCCGTTTGAGAAGTACGCCCTTCACATCGGTCAGAAACAGAAGAAGCAGTCGATGCTGGCTGCGCTGAACATTTTCAAGAAGACGAAGCCCCCATCGATCGGTGGTGACGGTATGTACAAGATCGCGGGACATTTCAAGGGATTGATCCGCGTTATCGAGCGCGAAGACGAGAAGCCTCTTCTGGATTTCGAGCGACTGCTGAAGCCGCTGCCGTACGAAGTTCGCGTTTACGTGCTGGACGGAGTGGGCTTTGCACCGATGGATTTGGGTCTGAACGGGCGACCGGGCAAGTCCGACCCTTACTTGCGCCTCAAGTTGGGCAAGCAGAAGGTCGACGACCGAAAGAACTACATCGACGATACCACTGATCCAGACTTCTACAAGATGTACACGATCAGCGCGTCGTTGCCTGGTGCCAGTATCCTGACGATTGAAGCCATGGACCATGACTTCATCGGCGGTGACGATTTGATCGGAAGCACGACCATCGATCTGGAGGACCGACTGTTTGATCAGAGATGGCAAGACATGGGCAAGATGTACGAGACCTCCAGCCGCCTGCGCTTGAAGCCGCTGGAGACTCGCACGCTCAACATCCCAACGTCCAAGGCGCCGATGGGTACGATCAAGCTGTGGATCGATATCCTGACTCCAACCCAGGCGCACGAGTACGCTCCGATCGACATCTCGTTGCCACCTCCTGTGGACATGGAGCTCCGTGTCATTGTGTGGAAGGCTCGCAACGTCCCATCGTTCGACGAGGCTGAGGACATGAACGACCTGTTCTTCCGCTGCTGGATGGAGGGCTCTGACTACCAGGAGACCGACATCCACTGGCGCGCGAAGAAGGGCAAGGGGTCGTTCAACTGGCGCATGAAGTTCCCGATTGTGCTGGGCCACAAGCAGCCGAACACGAAGACGCCGTACTTCCACATCCAGGGCTGGGACAAGGACGTGTTCACAGCGAACGACGCGATCGGCGAGGCGATGCTCGACCTCGGGTCGTACTTCCAGAAGGCGTACAAGCAGAAGACGACCGTACAGTTCTTCGAAGACGACGAGGAGACGCGGAAGAAGAAGAAGAAGTCGACTTCGGACGACGACGCGGCTGTCAAGAAGATCAAGGAGGCGACGGGTCTCTGGGACGACGACGACCCTCCAGATGCGAAGTGGATCAAGATCGAGAGCGTCGACCACAAGACGCACACGCGCAACTACATGGGCGAGGTGTGCGTGTCCATGGAGCTGGTCCCGATGGAGAAGGCGAAGACGCAGCCGGTGGGGCAGGGTCGCTCCGCGCCGAACAACTCTCCGTACTTGCCGCCTCCCGCGGGCCGCCTGTCGTTCTCGCTCAACCCGTTCAAGGTGTTCAACGACCTGCTGGGTCCGTCGATCTGCAACCGCGTGCTCTGCTGTCTCTGCTGCGTCGTGTTCATGGTGGTGATCTACTTCCTGGCGCCGTTCATCAACGTGGCGATCGTCACGCTCAAGTAAGCCGAGAGCGGAGTGGGTCCAAGTCCGTGAAGGTGTCGTCGGTGTGTCCATCCATTCTGCACGAACGCATTTGTACTTTTGTATATCGCTCCAAACAACTCGCTTTCTCTTTCTCCATCGAGATAGTAGTCAGGAAGGAAGGTGACAGGGCATGCATTTCGTGCGTGCATTTGTAATTTGTGAAAAAAATCCCCAAAACGAATGGCAACCAAACACGTGAGCAGAGTTCGCACGCACCAAAAACATCAACTAAAATGTCGTAGGTTAATTACCCGAAGCAACGACATCAGTCATGTAGGCGAACTGCCCTACGCGTCGTCGTCTTTTTTCCAAGCCAAGCAAGCCCAACCTATTCAACACCCCAAGAGGCAACAAACTCCATCAAATCAAAATGTATGCTGGTGGCGGCAACACGAACGTGAGCGGCTCGGAGCGCGGCCCCGGCGGCGGCGCGAAAGACGGCGCGTCGGGCGGTCCACAGGGTGCTGGCGGCAGAGGCGGAGGAGATGGCGCTGGCGCCGGTCACGGCGGCTCGGCGTACTCGAACACGCTGGCGGAGGCCAACGACCTGGACGCGCTCGTGTTTGAGTACGGCACGGCCAAGTGCAAGTTCGGGTACGCGGGCGAGGACTTCCCGCGCGTCTACGAGAGCGCGCTGCCGTCCTCTTTTGCGAGCTCCTACGGCGCGGACCTGCACAACGAGATCGAGCGCGCCGAGGCAGCGGTGCAGGCCGCCGCGCGCATGGAGATGGAGCCGGAGCAGATCGCGCAGTGGCTCTTCGACACGTCGGCGTCGCGCCTGCAGACGCGCATGAGCGACCACCCGCTGCTGTTCGTGGAGCGGTCGTTCCCGATTCCCGAGGAGATCGCGGCGTTAAAGGCGACAGCAGCATCAGCATCAGGAGCGGCCGGTGGTGACGCAAAGGACGGCGCCAAGGGCGATGGTGCGGCCGCCAGTGCTGCGACTGGAAGCGTCTCGACCAAGAAGGCGAACCTCAAGGCGCGCGAGCAGATGGTGGAGGTGTTCATGGAGCAGCTGGGCATCCCGGCGCTCTTCTGCGCCAAGAGCGCGGTGCTCACGTGCTACGCGAACGCGCGCACGAGCGGACTCGTGGTGGAGATGGGGGCGACATACACGAGCGTCACGAGTGTGCACGAAGGGTACGCGTTCGCGTACCCAAAGTCCCAGTCCCACGTGTTTGGCGGCCACGACCTCGACGCGTTTTTGCGCATGAAGCTCGAGCACCAGTTCAAGAGCTCGGCCGCGGCCGCCTTGCTGGTCGCGCCGACGTCCCCGTCACAAGAGATCGCGAGGAGAACCGCGGCGTCCCGAGCCGCCGCGTGCTGGTCGTACGCCGTGGAGGCCAAGGAGAGCGGGCTCTGCCGCGTGGCGGACGGCGCGTTCGACGAAGTCGCGAACGCGCAGCTGCCGATGATCAACTACGAGCTGCCGGACAAGACGGTCATCGCCATGGGCACGGAGCGCTTCAGCGTGCCGGAGCAGTACTTTATCTCGGCGACCAGCGCGGCGTCAAGCCCAAGTCATGAGAACGCCACGGCAGCTGGGACTACTGATGATTCATCTACAGGCATTGTGAAGGAGTTTGAGAGCGAGGCGGCGCGTATTGTGAAGCGCGGTATCTCGGTGCCCGAGTTCATCTGCGACGTGGGCGGCATGACCACCGAGGCGGAGCTGCGCAAAGAGCTCTTCCAGAACATCATCCTGACGGGCGGGAGCTCCTGTTTCGAGAACATGCCCACGCGGCTCGAGCGTGAGGTTGTCAACTCGCTCAGCACGTACCAGCTGCCGCTCTCGGCGTCGACTGGAAGCGGAGGCGGCAGCGGCGGCGGGACGCTCGGAGGCAACCTGCGCGTGAAAGTGATCGCCGCGCACGCGCAGGAGCGCAAGATCGGCGCGTTCCTAGGCGGCTCCATCCTCGCGTCGCTCGGCAGCTTCCACGAGATGTGGATGTCCAAGGCCGAGTACGCCGAGCACGGCGCCGCGCTCATCCACAAAAAGTGTCCATAGCTAGTAGACGAGAGGTGCGTTGCGTTGCGTTGGTTGGGGGTTCTAAACAACAATGGGAGCGGCTGTTGTGGTGGCGATGGCTCTATTTGTATGGTATCATGCTCTCTAGTGTGTTGTTATTATAGTGTACTGTGTGTGGGTTGACTGCTGTTGTGGTTCAGGTCTCTATTAAGCTGCCGGCGAAGCCCAAGACCACGGACGCTCTCCGTGCGGATCGTCGTGTCCGTCGCTGCTGCTGCAGTTGGCTCTCCTCCTGTCTGTGGCAGCTCATGCTTGTTGTCATCTGGATCTGCATCTGCTGCTCAGTGTCCACCTCCGCTTGTCCATTCCCCAGCAGCAGCAGCGAGAACGCCTCGTGCTCCAGCACCTGGTCGACCGTGTAGCGGTCCGCAGGGTTCACCTGCAGCAGTCCGTTGAGCAGGTCGCGCATCTCGCGCGGGATGTGGTGCATGCCCCAGGCGTTGAGCACGCCAAAGAGCCCCACGCGCTGGAACGAGCAGAACGCCTTGTCCTCGGCCGACGCGGACGGCACGAGCGGCGAGCCCGTGAGCAGGATGAAGAGCACGACGCCGAGCGACCACATGTCGGCGGCCTTGGGGTCGTACGCGACGCTGTCGATGCCACCCGTCGCGGCCGCCACCTCGGGCGCCATGTAGTACTTGTCGGAGGACGAAAAGTCATCCGAAAAGGAAAGCAAAAGCCAGCCCAGTCCACTCATAACAAGTTGACCGTGACAACTTTGAGACTTATGGGAACGTGAAGCGGTATGTGTACGATCCGGGGATATATTGGGCGGTCTTCCAATTCGTATTACAGCAAAAAGGTTCGTCTCTATTCGTTGCTGTTAGGCAGTCCCACGCGTTCGAGCAGGTTGGTCGTTGTTTCGTGGTGCAACATCAGCCAACAACAAGCTGACGCAAGTGCTCGAGCAATCACAATCAGCTCTGCTTTTGGGATAGCTTGACACAAGGACCATGGTGTAAAGCAAAGCATGCAACTTCATGAAGATGCATGAGATTAGATTGTTAAGATCACCATCCCATTTGACCTCCAGCCAAAAGCGGCTTGCTCATTCTCCGACAACTTTACAATGGCAGTAAACTGTTCGCTTTTGTGAACACACGTAAAAACGATCGAGGCAATCGCAAGGACCCGCAATTCGTCACAATCACAATATATGCTTGCGTCTTATGAGTGTGTTTGGAGATCCGAGAGTGCTTTCTGTGTCAACGACAACTTCAACGTCCTCTTTGATTCCAAGATCCGACTTCATATATGCATAAAAGGTCCAAACCCTCCAAAACTCAATCATCGCCGACTTGTGAGCACTGTGGACTCATCGCTCTCTCTTGTAAAAAGTAAGCGACGAGGACGTGGAAATTGATACGCGGGTCACCTGCAAAGTGGGTTCGTCTACGCAGCTGGCACTCAGAATAAGTGATCCCAAATATTCACTTTTTCAGCTTCGAAAACGAGGAAAACGCGGCAACGCCTCTTTCTTTTTGTGCTGGGACTGTTCTGCGCAACGTGCTTAACCAGCAGCGCAAAATGCACTGGAAGAACGACAACCTCGTTGTTGTTGGTTGCTTTGTGCGCGATCTTGCTTGTTTGTGTTTGTTTGCGCTGCTGCTTGTTTGCTTTTTCGACCATTAAGCACGAGAGTGGAACTTTTTCTATGATCCGCAAAAAAGTGCATGCAGAGAGCCCGATGCTCCGAACAGACTGTCTAATGAGTCGATTTGATCCCTTTTCGAGGCAGGACAGCAATCCCAGGGCTGCAGCCGTCCAGTGCAGAGGATTGGGCTCAGCGGTGGTTTAATTTACGCGGATACGGACAACCACAAAAGCCACAGTCCGGTCCAGTCCGTGGTCTAATCGCTAATCGCACAACACCAGCCAACCCATCGTCCGCCCCCAAAAGAAATTGCTTTGACACAAAATGAGTGCGGAAGGCACTGAACCAGAGGTCAGATAGGACTGTGCCAAACAACGCGTCTGCGTATTGCTTGGCGCTAAATAAGATTCGATCAATGCTCATCATTCACCATGGACACGATGAGAATACGGAACGAACTGAAGCCGAGTCTTAGTTGCTAGTGTGTTTCTTAGCCACTTGGATACGTATTGGCGTTGGCGCAATATTGACACCCGGGTTGATGGTCTCAAGCTGGCTTGATACTGCAATGGCAACTGTGTACAAAAGGATCTTTGCAGCAGTCTACTTGCTGTTATCGGACACTTCCTGTGGGTACAATGCGATGCCATGCTGGCAGCAAGAAAGCGTGGCGTTAGGCAGACCACGCAGCAGCGAACCCCACCGAAGACCTCCGCACTCGCGTTAAGCTGACCTTAGAAGAACAGAAAACATAATACAAAATGGTTGGCTCTATTTGGGACAAACACGATGGATCGAATGACCGATCTTCTGGAACAATCAATACTTTGCAGCTCTTGAAAAAACAAGGATGCACGCTCTATAAGTTAGTTTTCCCCACTGGCCTTCGTGCGGCAATGGGGTGGACGGATGGATGGATGAGATGTTGTGGTCTTGAGCCAAGCAGCTTCAACTGACACGTCATGCCGCGTACGTTGAAACCTCGCTGGTGTCACTGGTGTCACTGTCTGAGAAGCTCGCCTCCCACTCGTCGAAAGCAGCATGTCGCAGCACCTGCTCGATGTTCAAGCGCTTGGACGGCTCGATGGCGAGCATGCCCACGAGCAGCTCTGTGATGGGCGTCGACAGCTTCACGCCCCAGGCTTCCAGCACCGCGACGACGCCCACGCGCGTGAGCGACGCGAACGCCTTGTCTGCGGCCGACGCGATCGGCACGAGCGGCGAGCCCGTAAGCAGGATAAACAGCAGGATGCCCAGCGACCAAATGTCGGCGGCTTTCGCGTCGTACGTCTCGCCCGCGACGACCTCCGGCGCCATGTAGTACGCTTTCCCCACGCGCTCCGAGCGCAGCTGGGTCGCGCGCGCCGAGAGCCCAAAGTCACCGATCTTGCACACGCCGTCGTCGAGCATCACATTCTCCAGCGAGATATCGCGGTGCGCGACCCCATGGCCGTGTAAAAAGGCGACCCCCGAACCAACCTGCGCGAGCACGCTCATCGAGTCGATCTGCGAGAGCGTCGTCTTGCCGCGCTTGCGTAGGTACTCGTACAGATCGCCGTCGGCGCAGAACTCCATCACAAAGAACAGCATCTTGTCCTCGATAAAGTCGTCCAGGTACTGCACGACGTGCGGGTGGCCGCCCGAGCGCCGCAGCAAGTTCGCGACCGCCTTCTCCTGGCGCGGGTCGTCCAGCGTCTGCTGCTGCGGGTTCGGCGTGTTCAGCATCTGCATCGCCTGCACGATCTCGATCTGCTTGAGCACCACGTGGCGCGGCTCTGCCTGCTGTTGCTGCATCCCTGTGATGCCGTCTGCTGCTGTCTGGGCGACTGCCGCGGCGTCCACCGAGCGCGGCGACACGACCTCCGGCTGCTTGGTGTCCTCGCACAGGTACACGGCGCCGTAGAGCGTCTCGCTCAGGTGCTGCACGAGGCGATAGCGGCTGCGCACGAGCATGTTCGAGTGGTGGTGGTGCGTCTGCGGCTCTGTATGCTCCATTTGTGGATCCAATGCGAAGAGCTCTTTTTTGCTTCCCACTTGTGCTCTCGGGCTCTGGTTTGAAAATGAGAAGGCTGGTGCAGCCAGATCTGGGGGCGTCAGTGGGAGCGCGTTTCAAACTCCCTCATAAAATGAAGAGCGAAAGGCGGGTGGGAAGGGAAAGAAACGCTGGAGCGAGAGAGAGACCTTGGGCTTTTGGCCGCGGTACTTTGCACCGACTTTACAAACAGGGCCAGCCAACCCAGGCCGACAGAGCCACGCGGAATTCGAGGCGATTGGTTCTTCGCGTTTCCACAAATGTGGAAGAACCACAGAAGTGGTGACGGATAATCCGTAATGCCGACTCGGATTGGCCTGGCTGGCTGGTCTGGTCTGGGCCTTTTATTTCGTGTGGATGGTGTGCGGATTGGTCGCGACATACTGCATTTACTGTGCAGCTGCGGATGGACTCGGCAGCTTGAAAACCAAGTCAGCAACTCAGGCGCGGCATGACACGCCGTTGGGTCAGTATAGTTTTTTGAGCTTGGGAGAGTTGTGCCAGTATCTTTACAGGAAATTAATGAGATCCAGTTTGCGAAACATTGAGAGGTTTCAATACTGTGCATCATGCAGCTTTCAAGTGAGATGCACGCTAAAAAGATCGATGGCAATGGAAACTCACTCTTTTTATTGTGTGCCACACTGGTGCCAGTGGAGCGGTGAGGAATTCCAAGTTGGCGCGTCAGCCCTTCGTCTCAATGACATCGCCACTTCGTGCACCATTCAGGCGACATCACAGATGGCTTCACTTGGGTGCATTAGACGGCCATCTGAGTTTGAGCAAACGTTTGCAGCGTCCACCAACCAACCTCGACATGCTCTTGGAAGCACGTTGCTTTGTATCAATTATGTCTTCCTCGGTCGCTCTTTTGAGGAGCCTCGGACGCACAAGTTCGACTCTGGTACATATACATGCCAAATTACAAAATATACTTGAATCAAGATCTGCTGCAGAGTGGATACCCTATCCGATGTCGTCGTTTTGATGTCTTTGATCTTTACTAGTACACGATTATTTCAGAGCACAAACGAAAAAAAGTGTGATGCTTGTGCTGAGATGTAGCTTTTGGCATGTTTAAATACATAATAGTTATGTTATAGCGTCGCTACGAAAAATGATAATGAAGTGTAAGCTGGACCTTATTTCTGACTATTGGAGCTGCAAGCCGCGCCAGTCCCTCATACCAACCGTCGTTATTTCGAAGCGATGTGCGTCTTTGAGATCCACAGAAATACGTGGTGATGCGACGAAGCTGTAGGAACTTCAGCGGATAGCTGGATGGATCAGCTGAGTCCGTGATGAGACAGACACGAGGTTGCGCCGTTGACTCCGTGGTGAGAGACGGAAATGAGGTAAACTCTGACAACAAAGTAGTGGAATCCACCCTCAGGCCAGAAAAATCGCGTTTCACGAGATTGACACAACTATGAACCAAATTGAAATAAGCCCCAAGTGCTCGTTGTGGCCAGATTTTCATTGTGTGCATATTTTACGACCACAGCAAGATATCAAACGAATTCGATGAGCGAAAGCAAAAAAGTAAGATTCCATACAGTACAGAAGTCTCCTGATCTTTGAGATCGCAGGCGAGCAACGCATCCATTAAAAAATAGGTCCCAAAAATGGAAGTTGCTCGACCACACAGCAAAAATACGCTCAACACCGAGCCAGAAAGCAGTAGATTAGCTTTGAAAGAGAGTGCATCTCAACGAGTGATAAAAGAAGTGTGTCTCTTATTTTCAGATGTTTCCGATGTGTACCGAACGAATGTCTTTCGTGGGCAGCAGATCCCAAGGTTTCAGGGCGTTTGGTCGAAATGGCCCAAGATAATTGCCGCAGAAACTCTCACGAGTGACCTCGCGTCAAAGACACAAGCCGGAATGAATGGACGACATGATCATGGATATTGGGAGAGGGAGGATAGAGCATGCGGGTCGGAGAAGCAAGTGAAATGAAAGTCGTCTTAATAAATGAAGTCGGGTCTGACGTCACAAACCTCTCTCATGCACACTCCCGCAGCGTCCTCCCAGGCGTTCCGTTTATTATAACAGGGTATTACATGTCAAAACTGCTTTAATGTCAAAATAAACAGTCTAAGGTGGCGTCGTTTATCAATTGACAAAGGTTATTTGATTCTAAGACGTTTACTAAAAGTTGAATGCGTCCAGTGGATTATTCAGGCCAGGCTTGGATTGGAAATACCTATATCAAAATGCTTTTTCCAGCCATGTTTCGTTTGGGACGACAAAGTGCATCCGACCTGTTGGTCAAAACTGAGCCAACCAACAATTTTAGGTTAGACACATAAAAGCAGCACCACCACATTATTCAGTTCCCTGTCACACAGGAGGATGGATCCGCTTGTTTGCTTTGATGGCAAGAAGTGCGGCCTGTTGGGTTGCATCGGTTGTTTCTTGTAACGTTTCCACCCGTCCTTCCGCGCCTTGGAAGCCTTGACACGTGTGAGTGTGTCGTTCTCAAAGAGTTTTTATCACGTTCACTTTTTCATGCCGCGGACATGCGTGGATTATGTTTGCAGACAACTTCAATTTTGTAAACAAACCCAATTCTTTGGGTTCATTTTGGGACGTTTGTCCTCATGGTGTGTTGCTGACCGTTTGAAACACGGATGTTGAAACTCGACTTCGCAACGTTGAGGTTTGAAGGACCGGAGCACCTTGAAGCCATTATGACCTAGTCGTTGGTCATAAGAACCTGGCTTCATTTGGAAAGCACAACCTTGAGATTTGATTTCTTCTAGTTCGCCTTCATAAGCCGGATTTGATTTTAAATATATTTTGTCTCGAACTTGTGGACAAGTCCAGCATTTTCTAACCTAAACCTTCGTACAACGTTCGTGCAACATTCGAACGACTCACAGTCTTTTTTGAAGTCCCGACAAAAGCGTCCACTTCACGCGGACATGCTCAGTCATCCTTGATTGGAGGGCTTACCACGGTAAAATATCACCCGAGTCTATCCTGATTATATCTTTTAGTTTACTGGACGGCGCACACCTCGCTCTTGGCCTGGTTGGGCTTGTAGCCCCTCGCGAGCACGCGGCTGAACTCGTTGCTCTCCGCGGTGAAGAGCTCCTGGGACGACTTGAAGTTCGCTTGGAAAGTGGCGCCGGCCGGTCGGTGGTCCGACGTCTGGAACGTCATCTCGCTGCGGTAGCTCAGGATCTCAATGTCGCTCGGCTTCTCGTTCGACAGGTACAGGATGCGGTCGGTCCAGGACGGGATGCGCTGCTTGCCGGACGAGTCAGTCGTACACGTTGCTGTGCTTGTCAAATTTGTAGGTCGGCCGAAAGTGCAGCGGGCCCTCCTGGAAATGGTTGAACACGTTGCCTTTCGCCATCTCGATCTGCAGCTGGTCGTTGAAGCGCAGCACGTCGAACTTGTTGTTGTGCAGTAGCAGGTCGACCATGCGCCGCGTGCCGTTGATGCGGTAGTTCAGGTCGCCGAACCAGAACACGCGGTCAAAGCACTCGGAGATCGCCAGCTTCTTGCCCATCGCTGCCGCGTTCGTCGAGGGGGTGAGGGAGAACCGCGTCGCGGTGGTCTTGCCCAGTCCATCCAGCGAGGACTGTCCTGTTACAGCGCTGGACGTAGGCGGCAGCGACGACGACGTGATCGGGGTGTTCTGCTGCGGATAGAGCTTCAGCTCCTGGTTGATCCGGTGGAAGTTGCCGTTGCGCTTCTCCGTGTTGTGCTGGTGGGCGTCGAAATGACAGTTGACGAACGCAAAGCTGGTGCGGCCGATGGAGAATGCGATGCCCACGCCACCTTTGTTGCCGAGCTGGTTGCCCAAACTGGTCGCCACGGTGTCAGACTGGATGTTGCTCAGCAATGGGATCACGCTCTCGTGCACAAACACAATGTTGTGGGTCGCAGTGAGCGAGTGGGACGACACCAGCACGTCCTCTTCGCCCAGTGTCTCCTTCAGCAAGTCCTCCCACTGCTTCTTGGACGTGAACACGACGCTCTTGGCGATCGAGTTCACGCGCTCCTCGCTGCCCACCGCGACGATGTGGTACTTGTTGAGCGGGATCCAGAGCCACAGGTCGTCCTGCGGCTTCTTCGCGTGCATGTTCCACGTGCCGCAGAACACGCGCAGCTTGCCTCTCGAGAGGAAGTGCGCGTGCGTCACCAGGTCGCCGTTCACATTCGCGGGGCTGTTGAGCTCCTCCCATTGGTCGAGTCCCTCCAGATTGAATTCCGCGGGCCACTCAGCGACCTCTTCCTGCCCACTGTCTTTTCCACCAGCACCGGCGCTTTCCTGGTCTTGTTCCTCGTCGATCGTAGAGCCTCTCTTCTCAGGAGACTCTGGCGTCCGCATCCGTCCGTTGCTCTGAGTTGACTCCGCGGTGTCTTCGCCCATGAAGAACGCGGTGACGCTCGCGCGTCGGTTCTTCTTCTTCGGCTTGTTGTTCTTCCAGATGCTTGCGGGAGATTTGCCCACGACCCCGAGCTGCCGACGGATGAGGTACCCTCTGATGATCGCCTGGATGCGCACCATCGCTTCTTCGTGGACCTCGTAGAGCGCTTCGCTCTCGATCTCGCGCTCAAACTCGACGCGGCGGATGTGCGCGCGCCTGCGTCCTTCGACGCCACGAAGCCACGCCTGGATCTTGACAATAGAGTGCTCGTACACTTCGGAGTTGACATTGTTTTCCACATCTTCTACTTCTCCTGCTTGACTGACTGGATGGTCCGATACAATTGCTTCTTGGAGTAGTGCTGACGTGGGGCCGAGAGGAGCATCGGTGCTGTCTTCTTTCTCTTTCGAATACTTGGGTTTCTTGTCCGGGTCGCTTGGCTTTGCCCTTTGTGCCTTCTTCCTCTTGGTCTTCTGAACTCTATCGTTTGTATCGGAAGATGACGATGAAGCAGAAGAAGAAGGTGAGCCTGACGACGAAGCAGAGGATGACGAGGATGCGGGGGTCGACGCTCCCTCCTCTCGATCGCTGTTGCTGGGGTGGCTTGAGTCTTCCGTGGCCGACGAAGACGCAGACGAGGAGGAAGAAGAATCTTGACTCCGATCTCACTTCCCACGATTCTTGTTCCGCTTCTGCTTCGGTCCTTTGCTCGTAAGTCGTTCTTCATAGCGCGTGTCCACGTGGTCCCCAACCTTGTCTTGCGAGCTCCATCTCGACTGTGTGTCTTCGTTCGAATGACCACCTGGATTTCTAACGAGTTGCTGTTGCTGCTGCTCAAGCCGTGGCGATTTCGCTCTTTGTCCAGCGTTCTGAGGCGCACTCGTAGCATCTTTAGACTGATGCGACAAAGACGGTGAAGCCGATCGCGGTGATGATGACTGTGACAAGCCAGCAAAATCTGCTTCCGCGAACACTTTGGACGAGTGGCGCAGGAACGACGCGCACTTCTTGAGCGTCTTCTTGAGGAACTTCTTCTTGAGCGCCTTCTGGATGCGAAATGCCGCCACGTCGGGGCTTGTGGTGGTCGTCGTGGGCTTCTCCTCTTCAGTGTGGCTGGGCTTGTCTTGCTGCTGTTTCTTCTTCGTCTTCTTCTTAGGCTGCTGAAGTGGCTGCTGTACAACTTCATCTTGACCTGGGACCAAGGGGGTACTCTGCTGCTGCTGGTACTGATGGTGAATCTGCTCCATGGCGTCGAGTTTCGACACGTACGCGTCGACGTTGATGACCTCCTCTGTGCCAAACTCAGCCCGCGCTTCCTCTAGACTGGAGTGAACCTCTATCAGAGGCAGCTCAGCCTCCATCAGGATCTGCTGCTGCTCCTGTTGTTGTTGCTGTTGACCCATTAGCGTCTCATCGTGATCAACAATGGAACTCTTCTTGCTCTTCTTGCTCTTCTTGCCCTGCTCGTGGGCATTGTCGTCCGCCACCACCACCAACGGCTCGTCTTCTGCCTCGGGTGTCAGCAGTTTCTCCAATTTCAACTCTCGACCAGTGGGTCTACAGACGCTAGTTGTACCTGCAGCCACCCCCACGCCCTCATCTACTGGGGCGGGCTGCTGGCTCCCTGGGGGTATGAGCACTTTGCCTTCAACCTCGTGCTCTGGCGATACAGCCTAAACGAGGTCGTAACCAGCCGACTGTGAATCGGTTACGATATACGGGCTACAGTTAAGAGTGTTTGAATTTATGTGCTGACTCGATTGTTTAAATTCATGAACGCTGTCCTCCATTGGTTTTCCTCATTGAGGAGGATCTGAAGTCGAAATGAGCCTCGTTGACGATTGTACGAGGAGATCCAAGCACCCAAACATTGTGAATGCATTGAAAACGCGAAGAGAAGAGCTTTGATGGCTTCAAATCCATTTCCCCGCTCTGACTGAACTGACAGTCCACGTCACGAAAATGGGTCCACAACTGAGCCAATCGGATCCTCTGAAATGCGCGACTCGATTTTCGGATGCGCTTAAAGTGCTCAATTGGTGCACACAAGATCGAGCTGTCAACTTTCCGCAGCTTTCTCTCATCACGCCCAGTATGTCTTCTACGTGGATGTGCTTCACAGCCGCTTGAATTGAGAAAAAGAAAGCAAACACAGCAAAAATGAAAAGCTCATTCGCCTTTTTGACCTCGAGACACTCACAGCTCGCTTGGTTCAGCCCTGGAAGCTGCTGAAAGAATGGAAAGCTGCTTCGGACTACTTCTGTTGTTGCTGTTGCTGGTTTGCAACTCAGGTTCGTAGCAAAAGGACGTTGTGTAGAGTTTCCTGAACTTTTTGGTAGCCTTCATGTTTGTTTGAAGCACGCACCTGGTCTTCAAACACTCATCGTACCAAGAAACATCAAAGGCAATCCACCAATGCAGATGGTGAGTTGGCCGTCATTGCGCGCAATCGCTATGGTTGCTTGCAGTATCCGTCAGAAATTCGAAGTGCTTTTGGAGGAGCGCAACAGTTGCAACATGTCCAGTTGGCCGTCATTGACAAGACAGGTGGAGTCAGCACCTTTGCTGGAGACTCGCGTACGTACGACATCGCTGTCGCCACTTTCGACTTTGGACTTCACCGCGTTTGCTTCCAGTCTACGCAGAGCTACCCGCTGCGACCGATCTAGACCAAGATGTTTAGAGTGAACACGCTACCTGACTGCGATCTGCGAAACGACAAATCAATCAGGCTATGAGTCGTGGTATGGCATGAGCTCCACGCTCTCGACCTTGTTCAGTGGTAGAACACCCGCGTTGCAACTCTGTCACAATCGAACCGTACGATTGTTTATGTCCTCTCGGCGCTCGCGTAAAGCAAACGAGTGGTGCCCAAGACAAGCAGCTCGCAGAATCCAGCTTTGGGTCGTCGGCGATCGCAAAGAACGCACCCAGAGTAAGAAGCGATCTTCATTCTCGTGAGTTGGCGATCCAGATTTCGACAGAAGCAACCCAAGAGACAGCTGAGCAGACTCGCAACGGAATTCGAGATACCAGGCAAGCGCGTTTTATCATCGAAGCAGCAACTATCAGCGAGCAAACATTGCAGGTACGTGGTTGTCTTTGTATACTTCATCGTGCTACAAGCTCGAGACGAGAAAGAACCACATTTGCCGCAAGCAGCTTCATGTTTGCGGAGAAGAACGATCGACCTAGTCACGTGCACGGACCCCAGCTTTTCCGTCTGATATTGAAAGTGAAACAGCAACCCAAGGTATGAAAGCTCGCTCTGGTGTTGTAAAAGTGAGGCATTCCACTGTATTGAATTTGTGACCTATTAGCAGCATTCTTTCCGCCGCGACACTGGAATCCTGTTCTTCAGTCGCACAGATAGTAGCCGCTGACGATACGCGCCTGCTCCAACACCGTCGCCACGTCCGCCAGGTTCCCCAGCAGCGCCAGCAGCGATTTCACAAAGTCGACCGTGCAGTTCAGACGCCGTACTTTGTGCGCTTGGTCGTCGCCGACCTCAAACTCAAACTCGAGTACGCTGTCGAAGCTCACGCGGGTACCCAGGAGTCTGTCGTGAAGGTGCGGCGTCTGCACCAAGTGCGGGAAGACCCGCAGGATCGTCTCGCGCGTGAACGTGACTGTGAGCTGCGCAGTCGTGCTGATTATCAGCATCTGATGCTGGGATTGCGGGGGGGAAGAAGACGAATGACTTTTATCGTCACCGCCACCCAGCGAGGCTTTCTCGATGACGACCGCGCTGACGAGTTCCAGGTGCAGATCTTTAAAGTACCGCGAGTACTTTCGCCACTGCCCCACAAGCGCGTCGACCCCAACGAAATCGCCAAACTGGAGCGCCGAGTCCATCACCGAGCCCAGGAACGCGATCTGCTCTTGTTCTTGATGCTGGCGCAGGGATGTACCGGTCCCTAATCTTGTGGTCGTAGAAGTATCAGATTCGAGGCTCAGCCCGTGCTCAAAGAGCCGAAAGTACTCCTTGACGAGCTGCATCGGAAACAACTGGTGCTCCTCGTCCTCAGCACCGAGGTCAATACTTGGAGTTTGTATTGTCGTCTCACTGTCGTCGCTGTCTCCACTCTTTGCAAGCAGCTGCTGCTTGTGCGCCTTCAGCGCCTGCACCTCCTGCCGCAGCGCGACGACGTACTCTTCCAGCTCGACCTCGTGGTCGCGCTGCTTGTTGCGGTAGCGCGCCTGGTTCGCGCGGCACTGCTCGCGGCGGCGCTCGGTCTTGAGGCGGATGCGCTTCTTCGTGCCCAGTTTCTTTTTGTGGATATTCTCCATCACGAACGCCACGACGGACAGCGAGCTCAGCGCTTCCACCGCCACGCTCGTCATCGCCGCAGCGTTATCCGCTGCGACAGGGATCTCACTATGGAGCGGGGGCGGGGGTGCTACGACCGGCAGCACTGGTAGCACCGGTAGCATGGGCAACTGCGGCCATCCAGGACCATTGATCGCAGTAGTCGTCGTCGGAATGGCAGGTGCGGTGGCATTAGCCGGTGGCTCTCCAGGTGCTGGTGCTGGCAGGATCATGCGCGGTCGGATGGGCTTCAGACGGCTCTCATACGGCGCTACACGCGTCAGCTGCAGGTGCGGCAGCGGTGGTAGCGGTGGTAGCGGTGGTAATGGTGCCGGTGGTGGAGGCACATCCAGTGGCGATGACGTGGTCACACTCTGCGGCAGCTGCTTGTCCCGGTGGTGGAGCTGCTGCTGTTGCTGCTGCTGCTGCTTCCACTGCGACGCCTGGCGCGATCGTTGCGCCATGTCATTCCAAATGGACACAATCCACCAATCCACAACGGGAGCGCTGGTCTTGTCCTGCGTGGCACACAGCGCGCGCTTCTCGTCGCCTGTTGCGCTGCGTGCTACGTCACGCCCGCTCGCCGGCTCAAACAAATACGCTCGATTGGTTTGAGCGTTGCTAACTAACTGAAGCTCCCTTCCCTCCCGGCTGAGCGCCAGCGACACACTTGTGCGAGGAGGATGGGACTCGAGGACTGGGGGAAGAGAGAGAGGAGCTCTTCACTGGCGCCAACAGATCGATCGATGGAGCTGAAGGAAGCCAATTGACAGACTGACTGACTGGCAGCTTGATCACCTGAGTAAGGAGGCGATAATGCGTGGGCGGCGACGCGCGCGGCTGAGGAGTGAGACGAGAGGCGTTGGTTTGATGGGGACCCACAAGCGGAAGAGCTGCTGGCGTCTTCGTGTCGCAAGCTCCATGCAAATCTCAGAATGGCCAGCCAGTTGAGTTGATCAGTGGTGGATAACTCAGTCAAGGGAAGGGATCACGTGGGGGCGTGAGCCAATCAGATATTTTTTAAAACAGTATTTATAAGATTAGTCGAATATTCCCGTGGTCAGTTTTTTACTTGCAGTTTGTATTTCAAGTGGCCAAACGAAAAAAGTCTCGTGAATAAACCATAAAATTGTCGAGAGAGGGTCGTTCCACACGAGTTTAGGTTCAACCAAGAAACGGCCCAGACTCAGATAGTTTACAATGAGGCGATCCACACGATTAAACGTGGAATCAGATGAGCTTGAGTCTCTCGAAGAAAACGGCATAATAAAATACACTGGTGCGTCACAAGGCGAAACACTATCCTGCATGAGTTGACGACGGTACTCGAATTAGGAAGTTGACATTTTCTAGCGTCACCAATGACCCATTCATTAGGATAATATTGTTATTTCTGTGAATTGTAACATCACCAAAGTGTGGGATACGCAGACTCAGAACTGTTGGTTTCGAAGTGATCCAAATTCTTGAAATCTGATCAGAACGTCTCACTCCCTCGAATAAAACGACCGACTGGACAACCGGATTTTGTATTCAGATAGGAAGAGAGTCTGGTCCTCGAAGCTTTGCACGACGAGATCAAGCGAGTATCACCTCGTTCGCTCCCCCCTCCCCCTCTATTTCCATCTTTCATTGATATGTGCGTTGGACGGAGCGAACTTTGGACTGTGATTCGAGTATCTGCTTTGCTACTTGGTAGGTGAACTGCTGACTGAGTAGGAAGTGTCCGCTGTCGAATGCCGAGCAAAGACCGCGCGTGGTCGAGCTCCTCGAAAGAGCTGGTCCGCGAACTGGGTTGGAGAGTGGGCGAGGGCTTTCGGTCGCCCAGGTATCCGCTCTGCGTACGAGCTTGTGCGTCTCACGAGCGATGGCGTGAATTGAGATGCGGCGGATCCGAGTCTCCTGAAAATTTCTTCGGTTGAGCACGCACATCTCGACGTACGTGATCGCACGCACATCCGCCGTGCGCAGGTAGTTCATCAACAGCGCCAGCTCGCCAAATGCCTGGTCTTTTGAGAGTTGCCGAAGGTGCTTGGCGGCGTGTTGTTCTCTACCGCCTTCTTTCTCGTCAACGCGGTAGCGCCGCCTTGAGCTTCCATTTACTTTGCTGGTTAGTTCGACACCACCATCAGCATCGTCGTCGTCAGGGCCTCCAACTGGACGCTCAAAGCTGTCCGAGCCTGTCGCCAGCTCCACACTACCCCGACTGATCATGTAGAACTCCTCGTCCACCTCGCCGCGACGAATCACGTAGTCATCCGGCATGTACACGCGCACGCGCAGGTTCAGCATCAGCTGCTTCTGGAAGTCCGGCGAGCAGTCCACCCAGAACGGGATCCCCATGGTCAGGTCCATGAACTTGCACAGCACGACCTCGAGCTCGAGCTCGAGCGTGTGCGAGAGGTTCTTGGAGAAGCGCTCGATGTCGCCGTCGAGGAACTCGTACTCGCGCCAGAAGTGGTCGTAGTACTGGTGGATGCGCTCTCGCAGGGGCTCGGGCAGCTGCATCTTGCTAGTGATGGCGAAGACGGCTTCCATCTTGCGTTGGTAGCTCGTCGAGTTGGCGTTGAAGTTGGAGACGAGCACGGCGACGTGGCCGACGAAGAGAACGATCCACGCGATGCGCAGCAAGTGCGAGTACCTCGAGTACGCCAGCCACGTCAGGAGGCTGCGCTCCGACCGTTTCAGACGCACAAGCCAGAGAAAGTGCGCGATGCGAAGCACCGAGTATTTTCTATCATCTCTGCACTGTGTAGTAGAGTGCACTTCTTTACATACGGTGGTTTGACGTGACCCGACAACAATACCTTTTAAGGTGTCTCTGCGTACGTATTGTTGGGGAAAGCGAGGAATAGATGTAATGATGCAAATCTAATCTAAAAAACAGCATCCGTGAAGCTGTGAATGTTGTATCCGTTGCTTGTAGTGTAATCAAACCACCCAAGCAGGTTTTGCTCTTACTGTGTACTCCTACTCTTCTTGACGGAGTGATCTGGAATTTCGTTGTCTTGAAGAATATATGGCTGTATCCTGAACGTCTGTCTCAATGTGCTCGTTACTGGACACGCTGTGGCTGTGATCGATCGCCGCTCAGTGCAATCTATAGTATAAACTGGGGTACTCCTATCCATATCTGCCTATACCAATGAATTTGGTTGGTTAACGGGTAACATTTTCTTTCTGGGTGGGCATGGATAGGTGGTATTAACCACGTAGGATCTCATTTCCAATTGTGAGTCGCGGCGTTCATAAAAATCCCATTTTGAGAGTGAAAAGAACAATCGGTAATGGGTGGGGATGGATGGTAATGGGTGATAAAATTGAGTGAAAGTTGTCCTGGGTTGCCACGAGTCGAAAAATCCCTTGGCTTCTGGGTTTTGGTCACCCATGGGCATATTTTTTGAGCTGGAGTTTAAACTCTATCTCAATGTTTGCAAGGGAGCAAAATTGTCTACAGTCAGAAAGA
>JAADVK010000465.1:0-24502 GCA_023334975.1 Globisporangium sylvaticum
GATTCGACCATCACTCTCACTCTAGGAATGTTAGCAGCTTTTGCTGAGGGTCGATCTCATTTCTCAATTCTCCTGTCGAGTCCCAAGAGCCCCACCAGCCAGCACACAAGACCCGATCTTTCTCTCTCGCGGACGACGAGCAGCTCCACAGCAGCACCACAAGCAGCAAAACCCTCCCTCTTACCAGCAACCAGCAACAGCTCCACCATGCTGCTCAACCACATCCTCTTCTGGATGATGATCTCCGAGGCGGTGATCTGCCTGATCATCAGCCTGCCGTTCGGCAAGAAGATCTCGCTCCGCGTCATCCAGTTCTTCGTGGCGCAGTTCGGCGGCAAGGACTCGTGGGCGTCGCTCATCGCCACGGTCATCCTCGCGCTCGTCTCGATCCTCTTCGTTTGTACGTGATTATTGCTATCGAACGAGCGAACGCTTGTGTGTGTGTTGCTACAGGTGGTTTGCTGTTGTGTTTGTGACGCAATGAGCAAGATCTCACCTTTGTATCTCTTTTTGGTGTGCTTGTGCGATACAGCTGATGTGCACACGTGCTACAGACACCACTCGACGGAAGGGACGCTCACCGACGGCCTGCGCATCCGCTTGCTCGCTGCGCAGCGCGATATGTACATCTCGGGCTTTGTCCTCTTCCTCTTCCTGTACGTCTTGCGTGTATGTTTGGTTTGATGCGTTCTTCCTGTCTCTTCTCTGATATTCACACTTTCTTTCCTCACTGTGATATTCAACAGCTTGCTTCGAATGCTGTACACATCGATTGCGACGAACATCCACCTGGAGAAGAGCCTCGTTGCGATGAAGAAGCAGGCGGAAGGCGCGGCGGCGGGCTTCAAGCAGCAGTTGGAGGAGAACGAGTCGATCAAGAAGCAACTGGCGAAAGTGCACTTGCTGCTCGGCAACGACGACAATGGCGACGACGAGAAGGACGAGAGCAAGAAGAAAGCCAACGTCCTGGCGAAGCTCGTGGAGGAGAACGCGTACTTGACCACGAAGCTCGAGACCGCCAAGCACGACCTAAAGCACGCGGAGAACAAGGTCGAGATCGTGAAGAAGCAGGCCGAGAGCCAGAGCTCGGCGTTCATGAAGCTCATGGACGAGAAGAGCGAGGCGGACAAGCACGTGCTGCAGGCCAAGGAGCAGCAGAAGACGATCGCGCAACAGACGAAGGAGATCAAGGAGCTCAAGAGCGAGTGCGAATCGCTCAAGACCCAGATCCAGGACTACGACTTTATGTTCGCGGAAGCCAAGAAGAAAGCCGAGTAAGCCACGCGCAACGTGTCGGCCCATTCACACAACAACCCCGCGATTTTCCCAACTCAGTACTCGTTGAAAAGCAAGAAGAAGAAGAAGAAAAAGAGAGAACGTCAGCGTACCCGCAAACTACAGCAACAAACAAGAACAAACATTTATGGGTCGGAAGTTGGTTTCGCATTCTATTCTATTCTGCGTGTAAGGTAAGTACTGGAATCGTACCTGGGTGAATATGCAAACCGTGTGAAGCCAACTACCGGTAGTTAGGCGTCGTGCGCGTGCATCACTTGATAGCGAAGACGTACCCTCCAAGTAGCTCGGCGTGCTTGAAGCTCTTGTTGAAACTGAGGCAAATAGATCGAAGAAGGTCGCGTTGATGTCTGAACTTTAGAGAATATGTATCCATTTGTGTGTGTGTGACAGTGTTTCTGGGGTAAAGTGTCATGTTGTGTGCATGGCTGATGTGATGTGCTGTGAATGAAGAAGACCGCGCGGCAAAGGCTTTTTCTATTGCATGCTCGCCGACCGACTGGCGACTTCCATTGCGTGGTCTTTTGGATCTTGGACGCCGGCGATCGACCATCAGCCTCTTTGAAATCTACAGTTGTAGTGACCACGATGATGGTAAGCGTAAGCGAGATATTCACTGCTCACCAGAGGGCGTGATGAATGGACTCGGAGCAATTGCAGCTTGGCTTCCTACTCGGAATGCTTTTCGCGGGTGAGGCAGTTGGTTGGTCATGTTCATGTGCCAGTTGAAGCAATTTACCTTCCGAATGGCATACAACCCGTGGTTCCCTCTTTTATAGCATAGTAAAGTGGAGGGCCACAAGTGAAGTGAACCACACTATCTAAACCCAGACTTCTGACAACACTCCGCGACATCTAACGACACTCAATACCATTTGACGACACACTTCTCGCTCTTTTCTTTTTGTGTTTGCAATTGCAATTGCACACGAATTTCGAATAATATCGAGCGAGTCCCACGCCTGTGAAGAGAAGCGGAAATGGCGGATTGCGCCGCAATGGAGCCTCTTGGGCAGTGGCCTGTGGCGGCGAAGCTCAATGAAAAGCTCATGAAAGCGCCACTCAACAGCCAAGAAAGCAGCAGCGCTGCGCAGAACAGCGGCAGTGACGCTGGAAGTGCGCTCTGCGAGGCGCTGGACGACGCGCAAGCCAAGCAGAAGAAGAAGCACTCGGGACCGCGCAAGAGACGTCCCAAGAAGAAAACGGACGATGCTGCTGGTAGTGCTGCTGGTAACAGTAGCAGCGGCAGTCGAGAGCCCTCGGCGTCACCGCTGAGAGATACCGTAGCTGCTCGGAGTAGTACTAGCGGTCACAATGCGGAGGTTGTCGTGGCAGCAAATGCGGACGATATCGAGGCGCTGTTGAAGAAGGAGCTGTCGCTGGACATCGACGACGACCATCGAGCTCTACCGCAGCACGCATCACCAAGCCGTCCGGTGTATCCACGAGCAGCGTATACCAGTCCAGCCACAGGAACAGGAGGAGGTAGTAGTAGTGGTGGTGGTCGCCACCACCCTCATCCACAGAAGCAGCAGCAGCAGCAACAGCAGCAGCGAATGCAGCAGGTCGGACTGGAGTACGCCGATAACATCGCATTTGTGTTGCCATCACGCTCAGCAGACACTGGTAGCCGGCGTCCTCGTGTTCAAGCTCACAATCACAATCGCCACCACCATCATCACCATCACCAGCGTACACCTCCGACTGCTCACTACTACCAACAGCAGCAGCCACCACCACCACCACTACAGCCATTCCAGCCATCTCCACCACCGCCACTACCTGCTGTACCACCCTCCGATTTCATAGTCAGCGACCAGCACGACCGCTCGTACTGGACCGAGTGGGTGATCGAAGCCGCGGAGAAAGAGCGCGCGCGGCGGCTGAACGTGCTCAAGCAGCTGCAGCAGGAAGAGGAAGAAGAGATCCAGCGGCGCCGCAAGTGGGCGATCGAAGCGATCGAGCGCGAGCAGGAAGCGATGATGCGCGAGATGTTCCTGGACAACATGAAGAACACGCAGTGGTTCCAGAGCACGATCTCGCGGCTCGCGGAGGATTACGAGGTGGTGTGTCCAAACAGCTGGTTCGGGTGCATGTTCAGCTGCATGCTCAAAGATCTCGAGATCCATTTGGAAAGCTGCGTGTACAGACAGGTGCCGGATACACTGGATCAAGCGGGCGAAGACTCGTTGGGGGTCGATTTCTATTCCTACGACGTCGTGTGTCCGAATGCGGTGCTCGGCTGTAACGAGATCTGCTCGCGGGAGAACCTGGCGGCGCATCTCGCGTCGTGTCCTGTGAACGGCATCTCGAGAGAGAAAGAGTGGGAAGAGCGTCTTGAAGGACGGCGGAACGTGCTATTGGCGACCGAGGAAGAGCGTGCGCGGCGCATGAGCGAGCAGCAGATGCAGAGCAGTAGCGATGAAGGTGGAGACGGGGAAGAGCACCGGTTCACGTTCGGTCACCTGCAGCGGCTCTACGAGGAGCAGACTGCGATGATGCAGGTCGTGCTCCACGATGAGATCGTCGACTTTTGTGAGCAGCAGGAGCTCGAGGCGCTGCAGCTGCGGCCCTGGATCAACCAAGCGGTCGCGAAAGTCAAGGCTGTGATCCAGGAGCTCTGGGGTCCAACCACGCAGATTGAAGGCTATGGATCGTTTGCGACGCAGCTCCACAGTGGATACAGTGACGTCGATCTCGTGGTGTTTGGCGTCGCGCAAGAAGAGAACCTGACGTGTCAGCAGTGCGTGAGCGCGCTGGCGGCGCATTTCGCAGCGTCGCAGAGCAACGACTTTGTCGAGATCAGCGCCATCACGAGAGCCTCGGTGCCGTTGCTGAAAGCTGTCGTGCTTGTGAACGTGACAACTGAGACGCTGCCTTCTGCTGCTGATAGTGGTGGCGGTGAGAAAGTGCTGCGCATTCCGTTCGATATCACGTTTGACGATCCAAGGGGCTTCTCACACAACGGTATCGCGAGCGCGTCACTGATTTCGACGCTTTCCGACCATTTCTACGGCTTGAGGGAGCTCGCGTTCGTGCTCAAGTACTTTTTGGTGAAGCGAGGGCTGAACGATCCGTACGTCGGCGGGCTCTCGTCCTACGGGCTGCTGCTGATGATCATCTATATTCTCCAAGAGCAAGGCGCGCTTGTTTCCGCTGTAGCAGCAGCACATGGAGAGGACCAAGCAACAAACGCTTCAAGAGATTCTCTTAGTCGCAGTTTAGAAGCGACAACTGATGGTGAGCCAAACAGGGTATCGAACGCGCGCTACGAAATCCAGCGCCAGAAAGGAGAGCAGGTCGCCCAGGAGATCATCAACCAGAGCCTCGCGAGACAGCAGCTCAAGCAGGAGAACAGCGGCAGTGCAGGCGGTGGAATCACGGCATGTGCCACGAAAAGAAAGACGCGGAGACCGCATTTACCGTCGCTCCTCGTTGACGACGACGAGAGCGAGCACGAGGTGAAACCTTTCCTGCTGGGCAAATACTTGATGGACTTTTTGCAGTTTTACGGCAACGATTTCCGCCAGCACGTCGACCGGATCATCGTCTCTGGACTCGACGCTTTCGAGATCGAGTCGATCGCTGCGGCTTCGCCTGGCTCTGGATCTGGGCGATCGTCGCTCGTGTCGCCCCCTCCGTCGTCGATGGTGCTGTCGTCCCCGCCGTTGTCTCGCATTTCTCCGACGCCATCCCCACCTCCGTCTATCTCGTGTCCGCCGTCACTCTCGACGTTCCCGTCACCGTCCATGAGTCCGCTGGCGTCCTCGCCGCTCTCCCAGGAAGGACTGCTGATGATCCGCGACCCGCTGCAACCAGAGAACAATGTCGGCAAGTCGTGCTATCGCGTGAGCCAAGTGTGTCGTGATTTATCCGACTTTCTCAGCTTCCTGACAGCGCTGATCGTCCGCGGAAGCGTCATGACGACCGGCAAGAAGAAGAAAAAGAAGGTTCAGCAGCAAGAGGTATCACCAAGTGCTCAGATCGTCTCAGACCAAGCCAACAAGATCGGCGACAACAACGTCACTGGTACGAGCGACGAGCCACCAATCCCTCGTCCTCTTCGTCAAGTACGCAAAGCCTCGCACCGGATCCTGACATCGGTCTTTGAAATGAAGACTCGCGACACCCGCGCCAGCCTGGATCTCACGAGCTGAGCGTTCCTCAGTGTCGCTCAAGTGGGGGATACCAAACCAACCAGAAGCTCACATGGAAGATCGTCAAAGCGAAGGTCTGTTTTTATTTATTGAGTGTTTCGCTGTTGTCTGTAGAGTATCATAATGAACTGGATGGAATATGTATCCGTCTCCCATTCATCCCTTCGAGTATCCTTGCTGCTAAACGAGCTTCCAGCGCATCGTCTCGCCGGCCTTGAGCGGCACGAGCTCGCTGTTGTCGAACGGGTACGACGCCGGCACGACCCACTCTTCCTGCTTGAGCACCGTCTCGCCCTCGTTGCGCTTCAAACCGTAAAAGTCCGCGCCGTGCTCGCACGCGAAGCCCTTGAGCAGCTCCAACTTGTCGATCGACTCGAACGCCTCCGCGTACAACTCCAGCGCAGCGTGGCCCGAGTAGATGCCCGCGCAGCCACACGAGCTCTCCTTTCGCGACGCCACGTGCGGCGCGCTGTCCGTGCCGAGGAAGAACTTGCCGCTGCCGCTCGCGACCGCGTTGAGCAGCGCCAGGCGGTGCTTCTCGCGCTTGAGCACGGGCAAACAGTACTTGTGCGGTCGCAGGCCGCCCTGGAAGATCGCGTTGCGGTTGTAGAGCAAGTGCTGCGGCGTGATGGTCGCCGCGATGTTCGCTGGCGCCTGGGACACAAAGATCGCAGCTTCCTCGGTCGTGATGTGCTCCATGACGACCTTGAGCTGCGGCATCTGCGCCACCAGCGGCTTGAGCACCTGGTCGATGAACTGCGCCTCGCGGTCAAAGATGTCGACGCTCGGGTCCGTCACTTCGCCGTGCACGAGCAGCGGCATGCCGAGCTCGCTCATGGCCTGCAGCGCGGGCAACACGTTGGCGATCTTGGTCACGCCCGAGTCCGAGTTGGTCGTCGCCCCCGCCGGGTACAGCTTGACCGCAAACACTTTACCTGATGCCGCAGCACGACGGATCTCTTCTGGGGAAGTCTGGTCCGTCATGTAGAGCGTCATGAGCGGCTGGAATTCGGTCTTGCGGTCTTTCGGCACGTGCGCCATGATGCGCTCGTAGTACGCGAGCGCGTGCTCGGTCGTCGTGACCGGCGGCACGAGGTTGGGCATCACGATCGCGCGCGCGAACTGGCGCGACACGTGCGGCACCGTGAGCGCGAGCGCCGCGCCGTCGCGCAGGTGGTGGTGCAGGTCATCGGGGCGCGTGGCCCACTTGAGCTCCGAGGTGGTGGTGGTCGTCGACGCCATGCGAGCTGCTGCTAGAAGCTTCGATGTCGAAGTTGGGGATTGGCTCAAAACACTGGGTGTGGCGGTTGTGACGAGACGACGACCCAGCAGTCTGCGGCTGGAAACCACCCACATCGCTATCGTGCGCGCGTCACAGAAAAAGCAAAAGTGCTGCGCAGTGCAATGCGGGACAAGATGAAGAAGAACCAAAGTCTCACATAACGTAACGACAAGTGAGGCTTTCACTGCGCTTACCAAGTGAGACTTTCATGACGAGCTACAAACTCTGCTTTGCCTTTTCAAAAGTAAAAAGTTTTATTCTCCATTATGTGAATCGTCACGCACGCATGACGGATTCCAAGCGTGAACAAGAGTTGCGCGTCTCAGCTACGTAAGTTACACGAGGCGAGTTGCTTACAGGACAATGCCCTCGAACTTGGTCTGGAACCACTTGATGGCGTCGTCCTTGCGAAGACGGTGCGGGGCACCGACGCGCGACTGCTGCATCTTGCGGCGCGCGACACGGGCACCTGGGCGGTTGAGCACGACGAAGAAGTCCATACCGTAGATACCGGTGGATGGGTCGTACTTGATACCCAAGTCAATGTGCTCCTGGATGCCGAAACCGAAGTTGCCGGTGTCCGAGAAGTTCTTCTTCTTGAGCTCGTACTCCTTGACCTTGAGACCACGGTCGAGGATTTCGGTGGCGAGCTCACCACGCACGGTCACGTGGCACGAGATCTTTTCGTTACGACGGATACCGAAGGTACGCACGGTGTAGCGGGCTATAGGAAACAAAAAGTACAACACATGAGAATGTTAGTCTCATCAATGCTCTGGATGTCAACTGGAATTGCAAGCGAGTACGCAACGCTCGATTCCCCCAACAAAGGAGGAAGAGCTACTCAAACTTCCAAACCACCGACCATCCACAGCGAGCAACACGAGGAGGAAGAGGAGACTTGGAAGAGGTCGCAGACGACACCAAGACTGACTGGAAGAAGGCGAAGAGCACGAAGCGCAGCAGGCTCAACGGACGACCCGTCACGTCACTATGTGAAGGTCCCTTGTGAGTAGTTGCACTGCTCTGCTGTTCTCACTGTCGTCTGGTGCCGTCCAAGCCTTCCAATGATGCGGATCGAACGAGCTCCATGTCCCAGGAAGCTTCACTCGTCGTGCATTCCATGCTGGGGAGATCAAATCAAACGGAGAGAGAGAAGCTGGTGCGCGGCCTAATGGGTCGAACACTACCAGCAACTCCTTCCATCCGTCGACTTCACTCACTCCCCGGTAGAAAGTACTCACTCACGCACGCAATCGGGGATGAACCGCCCAGCGTCAAGACGCCAGACAGCACCCAGAAAGGTCGTATATTTAAGCACACCCCACACCGTTCTCTCTTGTGTTTCCCCATCCCAGTCGGCAGCCCAGCAAGCGCGCTCGATCGGTCAGTCGATCTCTCTCTCTCTCTCTCAGAATCTCCGACTACTAGAACACCCACGGCAGTCCACTGATCACAAACAGCCCGTGAGAGCCAATGCAACCAAGCGGACCGCACATGTTAAGCGTGCTCGGTCACCATGAGAAGAAGAGGCAGGAGATCAGTCGACCACCGCAGCGCCTCGCCTTGATGCCGCCAACCGGGTTCTTTTCGTTCATGCTGTTTGTGGTGGTGGCGGCTCGGGTAAGTAGCCCGTTAGGGCGTGTCTTTGCTTTGCTCAGATGGAAAGCTTACCCTTGGAGTACACTGGCTTCTGGCCGGTAAGCTGCTCCAGCACACGGGCGGCGCGGGTCAGCTTATCGCCGGATTCGCCGACACAGCAGTTGATCACCAACTTGTCGACCTTAATGTCGCGCATAACATTGTTGCTCTTGTCACCGGCCTGTCAGCGTACCAAGCATACAGACGTAGGTCAGTAAGCGTGGACATTCACACACAGCAGAGAAAGAGAGAGCAGCTCATCGAGCAGCACCAGCAGCAGCGTACCATCTTGTCTATCTTGAGCTATTGGAGAGTGAAATGGCGCAATTGCTGGCGGTTGGCTTGGCTCGGCGAACACGGACGTCGAGGGTTCCACAGCTCACCCACCAACCAATTGGTTCGCGGCTGGTCCCGAACGTCCCGAACTGACAGTTGAGAGCTGGTGTGTGGTACACAAATATGTAATTTTGGTATACTCTGGCTGGTGACGGAATGGTATTGAATTATTCCGCAAACAGCAAACACGATGGGGAGTTTGACGGCTATAATACATTCTCGTGCTGAGGCTCCGCCAGTCGTGAGTTCTGCGGGATCTTGTCCCTCTTTTGAAATCCAACAATTAGGGATACAAGGGACACAAAAGCACAATCACTCTTGACTCAAATTTGTGACGTGGTGCAAAGCAATCGCAAAGGAGGTCAGCAATTGAGCTCTTTGCGCCAAAATGAGCCCTTCATGAAGACAGCACCAGCACCACGTCACGGCGCAAGGATCTGCTCGCGCGAGGCAGATCGACTCCAGACTAGGGTGCAGCTATGTGGTGAGCAGCCGACCAGCCAGGTCGTGGCGGTGCTATTCCTCTAGTACTGCCAGTGCTTTGACGACTCAAGCCAGTGCTGTTGCATTGAATGTCCATCATCGTCGCCTGTGAGGCTGTGATTGAGAATTTGCAGCACGGACCCGTGTTTGGCTCCATTCGCCAGAGTTTTGTCGCTTGAGAGATGCGTCCAGGTTATCGAGGCTGGAGTGGGGTTGCAGTATCAAGTGCAGGCACAAAATATCACCCGCTGGAGCCGCATTTGAAGCCGCAGGCTTGCTGAGATCGCTTCATCTGAATGAAACCAGGTGCGTGAAGTCTCTCTGGACGCTGCGTACTACGAAGAGCAAGCTCTAACTACTGCATTTGCCTGTCACTCGGCTTCTTCCATGTTCTTTCGTACAATTCTTCAGCCCACAGCATTCAGTCGATGGTTCCTGAACCAGTGATCGATCGCCTTCCAAGTGCGGATCCCGACACTCTTTACCGAATAACAAGTGCAGCCTTCAAATCTTCTGGAAGAGCAACCGGAGGCCAGTGTTCTGAAAGATCCCGCCTCTCATCTCAGGTATTGCAGAGGTAAGCACTCATTGCTTTACAGATTATGGTCGTGACCGCTGATAACGCTGCAACACTCGATCTGACTCGGCGTTCTACCTCTACCACGTACGGACGTAGAGCATGGCCGATATCTTCACGTTGCCGATCGCGATCCCGATGAAGAGCGAGCCGAGGAACACTTTGTACTTGCGCACTTCGTGAAACTCGATGCCCTCACCAATCTCCAGCACGCACGAAAAGCAGTCCACGAGGATCTCCACCGCGACCTGGATGCCCAGCATCCTGCTCTGGTGCCACATGGACGCTGACGTGGCATCCGGTCCACCGAGTTCGTACCGTGGATGGGTCAAGTAGAAGTAGAGGATGCACGTGGAGCAGCCGATCGCGAGGTACTCGGCCGACATGTTGGCGTACGACTCGGCGATCTGGATCGTGAGGACGCGCCGCTTCCACCTCTCCAATTTATACGTGGACGCCGCTCGCGGGTCCGTCGCGGTGGCTTTCCTGGACTCCCCTCTGTGGCTCTGCATGCTCTGAGATGATGCAGTGGACGCGCCGCCGAAAGACCGAGCCACCTCGGAAGCGACTTGGCTCTCCTGCTGTTGAATCTCTCGTCTCGTGAGGAACACTTTGCTGATTCGCGTGACAATCTCGAGGATCGCCATCCCGAACATCCAGATCAGCGTGTACTTTGCACCGGGGACTCGCTGCAGCGCGATGCGCGCCTGGGTATCGATGAGCACGGTAGGGAGCCCGATGACCACGAAGATGCTTCTCGGGCCGTTCACGTTGAGCTGCACGACGCCGAGTTTCGCGATCTTCTTCACGAGAAGCTTCAGCACGAGACTCCCAACCGAGAAGGTGACGAATTCAAGCATGCCTTCGATATGGTACCCGCTGACAGCCTGCAGTAAACACCGGCGAGCGCGACCGTGAGTGCCTTTGGGGATGTGAGCACGAATACCTTGGCAAACTTGACGGTTGAGCTCCAACACGTGCGCTTTCTGGAGCTTCGCAGTTTGCTCCAACCGAGCACCGAGTCTTCGACAAAGATCCGTCGCGCGGCGACCGAGAGCGACGTGTTGTTCAGCTGGGAGATCGTGCAGCAACAGTAGAACTCGCGCGTGCCCATCTGCGCAGCGTTCGCAGCATCTCGGAGAGCAAACACGACACCCAGCGTCAGTGCTAAGGAGAGGAGGTAGACCCGGTACGTGTGTTTGAGAAGCCTCCCGAGGCAAAACAGCAGGACTCTGTACGGCTTTTCGTCTTCGGGGATGCCGATGTACTGCAGCGTCTGCAAAATCGGCAGCTGCACGACCACGATAGTGCAGAAGAAGAACGTGTGCGCGACAACGATGACACCGGCGACAAACTCAAAGTCCGACTGCTTCTCTGCAGATTCGTGGGTCGGGATATTGCCGCGAGTGTAGATGAAGTTTGCAATCCACACGAACGCGACGCACGCCAGGCTGTTGCCGAGCAGGGTTGAGAGCACGTGCAGAGCCTCGAGCCATACTTCGCCGCGGAAAAGCCGGTGCCTCCAGCTCAGTTTCGGTTGTCGAAGTGACGATCCTGTCAGGGATATTGCGGCACCGCCACGGCGAGGTATCGGAGGGTGTTGTCGGGCTTGTCGGTGCAGCACTTTGCCTCCTTTGCATTTGTCATGGCGGAGGTACTCGTTCGTTGGCCCATCGTGGGGAGCCAGTCGCGTGGGGGTCACTTTGGCAAGACTCGGTGCTGACGAAGTGGACGACTCGGTACTCATCAGCGGCCGAACGACGTTGAGCTGGATGACCGGCTTGGACCGACTCGCCGAGGAGTGCGCTGCTCCCGCTGCGACAGTAGCTGCTGCTGTGTGGATCCGCATACTCGCTGTTTTCGTCCATTGCATATCGAACGGGGAGATTTCTCAGCTCCAATCCACCGAGACGTGAACGCAAGCGATTGTGAATCGCACTTCGCTCTAAGTGTCTGCCTCTCTTTCTGAGTGGAAGCGCGCCTTCCACTGGACTCTATTTCCGGGGCTGCTCTTGGCAAACGGGAGACTACCGGGCCAATGCGAAACCACTCTCGCTTAAAATGGTACTCCAGTCTTTGCAGCTCAAAGCAAATAAGGAGACGAAGGTAACCAACCCCGACTTCTGCAGTGCGAGTCCTGCAAGGGTGACTGACAACTAAATAAAAGGCTACCTTTTCTGGCTCCGCATGGACACACAATACCCGCGATATACTCCAGACTGACCAGCCGCAGAACAGCCAACAGCGTGATCAGTAAATGAGGTGCTTGCTGCATTCGCATGTCATCTACGTTGAATGGCTCTTACCATTCTGATCACTCTTCCACATGCTGTCTTTGTCCAGATCCAGACTGGCGATCGGGTGCTCCACGTGCATCCTCTACTTCTTTGGGAACCATCCAAAGTACATGCTGGGCAGGGCTGCACAAACTCCTATCGCCACCGGCACGGATACTAACAGTACTCCCACCAAAGTATTAGCCGCAAGTAGCACCTGGACCCACGTAGCTGCCTCGCTAGGCGTTCAGGTCGCGGTGGAGGCGCTCGTGGATTTACTATCGTGCTTGGTGGAGACGAACGCCGGTGCCGACTTCCAGTAGCTGCACAAGTACAATTTCTTCGTAATCTCGTTCCTCGTCAACTTGGCGGTCGCGAGCATCCAGATCTCCGGCATGATCTACATCCTGCAAGGCGGCTGAGTCGAGTACGAATCTGCCATCTCTGAAGCCTGTCGATGGCTCTCTATGGACTCACCACCGAACACACTTTGTTTGCCTTCACGTGCCGACAGTGAGTTCATATCGGCAGACAAACCGCCCGGTATCGACATCGCAGAGCGACCAACACAACCTCAGTACCTCCAGTACCTCGTTCCGAACGGATCCATCGGTCGGTTGTCGTTGTCTCGACTGCAGCTTGTCTCCGAGAGTGTCGAGCTCCTCAAGCGACGCAGTTGGCTATCCTCCAGTCATACAGAGGAGGGAGCCACATTAGGTCCGCAGCCTCAGATGGCACTCAGAGCGCCAGGAGACTGCGACGAGGAGCTCCAGCCGAAGGCATAACTCCCATTATCCTGTAACTGTTTGAAGAGAAGCATGCCGCCTGGCTATGTACACAACAATACCGTCTGCACCCGGGTATGTACGACACAATAGATATCGTACATACCCGGGTGCAGACAGTACGATTTACCTCTTCTTTTTTGTTGTTGTTGTGTGTGTTCCACTTCAAATTTGTTTTGCTTTGAGAGATCGGGAAGGAAAGAAAAACAGAGAGGGCGGAACTCATTTCCGCATTCTCCCCACACCACACGCCACACGTCAGGAGCTTCAAGCCTCCAGAGCTACGATGGCGATGCGCGGCATCTCGGGCGACGCGCACTTCTTCGAGGAGAGCATGAACTGGGACCGCATCCGCAAGCTGCTGGACAACAAGCTGGGCGTGGCGGGCCACTCGGAGAAGCTCGAGGCCATGAAGGCGCTGCTCGCGTCCATCTCGAAAGGTGAAGACGTGTCCATGTTCTTCGCCGACGTGGTCAAGAACGTGATCGTGGCGTCGGTCGAGGTCAAGAAGCTCGTGTACATGTACCTCGTGCACTACGCAGACGCGAACTCGCAGTGCCGCGAGCTCGCGCTGCTCTCGATCAACAGCTTCCAGAAGGACCTCGCGGACCCGAACCAGCTCATCCGCGCGCTCGCGCTGCGCGTCATGACGAGCATCCGCGTGCGCGACATCCTGCAGATCCAGCTCATCGCGATCCGCAAGTGCACGGCCGACTCGTCCGCGTACGTGCGCAAGTGCGCGGCGAATGCGATCAGCAAGATCTTTGTCGTCGACCCGGAGCAGAAGGACGTGCTCGCGGAGATCATCGGCAAGCTGCTCAACGACTCGTCGACGATGGTGCTGGGCAGTGCGGTGCAGGCGCTCGTTGAAGTGTGTCCCGATCGATTGGATCTGCTGCACCGCCCGTTCCGCAAGATGTGTCACTTGCTCGCGGACCTGGACGAGTGGGGACAGACCGTGACGATCAACGTGCTCATCCGCTACTGCCACGAGCAGTTCCAGTCGCCGCAGATCTTCAACCAGGGAGGATTCGCCGACGACTCGTCGAAGCGTAAGAACATGAAGGAGATGTTCCCGAAGCGCAAGGTCAAGCGCGGCTTTTACTCGGACGAAGAAGGCTCCGACTCGGACAACGACAAGAGGTCGCTCTTGCGCTCGCAGGGAGGAAGCGGCTTCCAGCAATCGCCGTTCCATTTGGGCTCTGGCGCGGCGAAGCGTGAAGCGCTGCCGTCGATTGGGTCGGTGTTCCGCAGCGATGCGCTCGCGAGCGGCATCGGCGGTGGCGAAGAACTGGACGAAGACCACCGTCTGCTGCTGCGCTCGTCGATCCCGCTGCTCAAGTCGCGAAACAGCGCGGTCGTGCTCGCGGTCGCGACGCTGCACTACTACTGCGGCACGCACAGCGTCGCGACGTCGACGCTGATCGGCAAGTCGCTCGTGCGCATCATGCGCAGCCAGCGCGAGATCCAGTACGTGGTGCTCTCGGTGATCTCGTCCATGGCGGCGTCGCGTCCAGACATGTTCCGTCCATTCCTGCAGGACTTTTTTGTGCGCGCGACGGACCCAGGGTACGCGAGAAAGCTCAAGCTGGAGATCATGACTGCGCTCGTCACAGACGACAATGTGAGCGTGATCTTGCGCGAGTTCCAGGCGTATGTGCGTCACGTCGACAAGTCGTTTGTGACCACGACTGTGCGCGCGCTCGGTCGCGTTGCCGATGCGATGCCGTCTGTCGCGGAGCGCTGTTTGAGCGGACTCATGCGCTTGGTGCGATCGTCGAACGAGCAGGTCGTCGCGGAGAGCGTCGTCGTGATTCGCCAGCTTCTGCAGCAACAGACGGTCGAGAAGGATCGACTTCGCGTCGTGCGCTCGCTTGCGGCAATGATGGTCACTGGTCGCGTGACGAGCGCCTCGGCCCGTGCGTCGATCGTGTGGATGCTGGGCGAGTTCAATGACGAAGGCAACGCGACAACCTGCGCCGCCGAGACGCTCCGTCTGCTTGTCAAGAACTTCTCCGATGAAGCCACGGAGGTGCGCATCCAGCTGTTGAACCTCGCTGTGAAACTGGGTCTCCGCGAACCACAGAAGCGACCGATCCAGCTGCTGCTCCAGTACGTGATTGAGTTGTGCAAGTTTGACACCGAGTACGACGTTCGCGACCGCGCTCGTTTGATTCGCGCGACGCTCTCTGGCGACGCGAACATTGTGAACCCTCACAAGCTGTTTGCGAGCAAGAAGCCCGCTCCGTTGATTGGCTGCGAAGAAGAAACCAAGCGACGCTTCACGCTGGGCACGCTCTCGGACATTGTCCGCCACAGCGTTCCTGGGTATGCGCCGTTGCCCCACTGGCGAACGGACAAGCCGGACAGCTCGTTGCGTGACGAATCGTCGTCGTCGTACATGGATGATGATCGCTCTCGCGAAGACAGTCGCCATGGATCGAAGCCATCGAAGAAGGACAAGCGCAAGAAGGATTCCGGATTCTACAGCGAGGAAGACAGTTCGTCCGGCGGATCTTCGGACGGATCTGGTTCTGAATCCGAGTCTGGATCGGATGCTAGCTCGGAATACGACAGCAGTGAACGCAGCGGTTCGGACTCGGAGCCCGAATCGTCGCGATCTGGCTCTGGTAGTGAGAGCGATGTGTCTTCTTCTGAGGCAAGCGAGGAGGAATCTTCGGAGGATTCGGAGGACGAACGTCGTCGCCGCCGCCAGACCCGCAACAAGTCCAAGAAAGCAGCTTCCGTGTCTCCACAGAAGAAGCAGTCGACAAAGAAACCTGTCGACCTCTTTGATCCGCTGGGCTTATTGGACACCCCGTCTCCAGCTGGTGGTAGCGCCGCTCAAAATGCGTTCGGAAACCAGAGCATGTCGTTGAGTTCTTCATTTGGCCCGTCGACTACTGCTGCAAGCAACGGTAACAACCTTCTTGGCGACTTGATGAACTTGAGCATGGCGACTTCCTCGACCGCGCCAGCTGCGAAGCGCGAATTGCTATCGTCGTTGACCGGCAACGGACTCGACATCCAGTACTCGTTCCTGCGCCAGCCGTCCATGTACTCGCCGACCATGAACCTCATCCAGTTGTGGATCTCCAACAACTCGGACGCGCCAATCTCTCGCATTCAGGTAGTGGCGAAAAATCAGCAAAGTGGTGGCAGCGGACGTCAGCAAGTGATGTCGTTCCCGGAGATCCCAGTGCTGTTCCCTGGCGGCACGCCGTCGATGGCGCAGCTACACGTCGATTTCGCCGGCCGGCTGGACAAGATCGCGCTGCAGGTTGTGACTCACGAAGAAACGTATGACGTGGACCTGGCGCCAGTCTCGGGCGAGATCCTAGCGCCGCAGCAAATGAGCTTGGAGGAGTTTGGACAGCGCGTCTCGATGACGGACGCTTCGTCGCTGCACACGAGCGACTTCTTCCTCCCCGTGCCAGTGCAGCTCGAGATGCTCGTGCAGGCGGTGGTGAAAGACACGAACGTGGCGCAGGTGTACGAGATCAACAACATGACGCCGAACGTCGGCAAGTGCAAGTTTACGGGTCGTCTGCGCGGCGGCACGGGCGAGATCGTGCTTCTGGGCATGGAGTTCCAAGTGCAGACTGGCAAGACGCGTCTCCTGGTCGTCTCCAGCGACGTGGTGCTGGCGCAGCGCCTTGCAACCAACATCAAGCGCAACCTGCCGATCCGTGAAGCCTAGAAAGATTGCGTCTGATCGAGTCACTTTTCCGTCTCTTTGTATAAACGCTGGTCATGAATCCAAGAATTTGTGGTGATGATCAAACATGAAGGTGGGCAAGCTCTTGATGATATATTTTGCTGATGTGATGATATACAATGGGTGAGTAGTAGATACTCTCAATTTATAAATATGTAGTCGGTGAAGGAGCAGCCAAGCAGAGAAAGCGCGAGAGCTACAGCGCAATGCGGATCGGACCATTGAACACCAGCGCTTCCTTCACGAACGCTGTCAGCTTCTGCAGCTGCGCCGAGAAGTCTTCGAGCGACATTGGTTGCTGTCGCTGCTGCTGCTTTTTAGCAAGGAGCTGCGCGGCGACTTTGACGCTCTTCGTGACCGCGAACTGCGTGATCTTGTTGAGCTGATCGCACGCGTCGACATCCTGGTCGCTCGCACAGAGCGCGATGACTCCAAAGCGGCGGGCATTCCGGTCCGTGTGCGCCTTCGCAATGTCTTGTCCCGCGGCGATGCGCTCGTGGCAGACGGTGCGGAGGATGTTCACTTTCCACTCGGCGAGCTCCTGGGGCGAGAAGTCGGTGTCTGGGACCCCGACGACGAAGACCCCGCGCGTGGCGTTTCTCAGGCACGCGGTCAAGCGCGGGAAGAAGATGCTGCACGAGAGCTCCACGTACTGCACGGTGCGTTCGCTGAAGATGTACACGGCGCCGCCGGTGCCCATCGCCTGCGTCAGCAGCTGGATGATGTTCTCCTCGATTGCGGCCATCAGCGCCTTCAGCTGTGGGGTCTGCGCGAGCAACTGCAGTGCATTCTGGAGCGATTGCACACTGGCGTTCACGCCCATGCGCGCTGCCAGCCAGGAAGTCGGCATGAGCACGTTCTCCCAGTTGATCGAGAACGTGTGGCTCGGGATCTGCTGTTGCGCGTTCTGAGTAGTTGTGATGCTGAGAGGACTCACGGGCTTTGTGGAGACCTGGAGCATCGGGCCTTGCTGGTGCTGGTTGCGCACTGGCGGGCCGCCGTAGATCGAGGTGCTTCGACTGCGGCCGAGTCGAGACGCGCCGAGCGTCGACACCGAGGATGGAGAGTTCACTGAGAATGGCGGCATACTTGGGTCTCTTGGCAAGCCTGTCGGGTGATTGATTGACGGAGTGGTGCGATCGAAGCAAATTGTGAAATGAGCGAGAGACCAGAGAGACTCTGTGTTGAGAGAACAGAGATGACAAGAAGAAGATACTCTGGTGAAAAGGATCGGAGACAAATGTGCAAGAACGGGTCAGATTGGATCAGGTCGCGAGGACTTGCCTCGGTGGCAACATCACTCATACAATCATCGACCATCACTCTCACACTCCTGATACCAAAAAGTTGGCTCAGAGCTTCAACATGATCGTTGATCAGAGCTCATCAAGTTTCCCCAACGCCCATGCGAGTGACGGTCGTTTGATTAATCTGAAGCGACACCAGGACACCCCTTCAGTTAAGACTGGGCCACTGCGCCAAATTTGAAGGGCTGATCGACTTTGGAACCCCAACCGCCAAGCGTCAATTCTCCACATGGTGTACTTTCCTGGGAACGAGAGCGAAGATGCAAGATGAGCGGAGTGGACAATGGAAAGTACTTTTTCCGGAATAGGAAGGAACAGCACTCGAGATCCGTTTCGTCCGTGACTCAAGACAAGACTCAAGCGAGCTGGGAGGCTGCCTAGAATTGAAGTTCATTTGTGGTTTTGCGCCGCCGACAGCAAGGCGTCCGGCACGTTCGACACCCACCATCCACACCCTAGGACATTTGATCGTTTAGGGCTCAGTATCTCTGTCATCTGAGATCTGCCTCCGGTCCTGGTTGCTCCTCCGCAGTAGATGAACTTCTATTTGCCCCATGTTCCTGTAAAAAGAGGAAAAAGATGATGTGCGCAGCAGACCCCTCGCGTCGGGTGAAGATCGCGTTTGTGGTGGACAAGCTTTACGAGTTGCGGTAGGCGCAGCAAACTTTGATCCAGAAGGCACCGACATGTGCGCTAGTTGCGGCGGACTCACCGTCGCAAAGGAAGGCAAAGCGAGTGTTTGAGCAGCGTCTACTTATGTTTCTGAAGTGCGGTGAAAACACCAATAGGAGCCAAGTTGCCATTCGCTTCCGTGAGCAGGACATCTTGCACCCCAGTATCAAGTCCGACAATAATGTCAAAGCGAACATCGAGGGGCTATGGTTTTGGGCGGTCTTCCCAACTTTCTTTGTGGTTTCCTATCAATGACATCATATAAGCGTGGTCTGAAATACCTTGGCTACTAAAGAGTCTCGAGCAAGTTCTCGATTCGAGGCGATGCGCGTGATGAGGCTGTGAAACGTGGCGCAGATCTCTGCAGCAGCAGCAGCAACAAGAGCCAAGTCAGAGTGTGTGGCGATGGCAACAATTTTTGGGTGAATACACCCCGACCGATACTACTGATTCGGCAAGCCCTTCCAGCCCGAAAGATATTCGAGCGACGCTGGAGAGTGAAGCTGCGAACTTGAGAGTTCGATTCACTCCTGCACGTCGACGTGTATTTCACGAATTCGGACTGGGAACGGTATAGAGAAGTGGTGTTTCAAAGGGCTTGACAACTCGCGGCAGCAAACAAACAACCGATCAAGCAACACACGTCAGGCGACAAGTGGACAGTCTAGCCATAGACGTGCACGACTGGATCTTGCCTTGCTTCAGCTCGTGGTACTGTACCGTAGAATTAATCTCCAACGTGGACAGGCAGCGAGAGGGGACCATCCACTCTTCACACCGCAATGTTGTGGTTTGCTGTTGCAGTCGTAGAGAGAGAGAGTGTGTGTGTGTGTCAGAGGCACCAAAAGCACCAGACCTGCGAACTGGACTTTGGGTGCAAGCAAGCGAAAAATGAGCGATCATCCCAACTCGTTGAGGTTCCAGTCACAGAGTTGTGCTGATCGCCCGATCCGGATGGATAGAATACCAACCAGCGCTGTGTGCGTTCCACACAAAAAAGCTGCCGGAGCTGGTCACAGAGTAAATAATATCGACTCACACTAGTACTCGCGTTTTGGGCAAAATGAAATGCTTCTCATTACCGGTACTGGTCGTTAGACTTGAGGTTTGCTTGCGTGCTTGCTTGTGAAGGTGGTGGTGTGTGGTTGTGGCTTGTTCGTGCGCTCGTTTGGTTGTGTGCGCGAGTCGAATCCATTCGATTACTCTTGCGGTTGTTGAGAAAAATAACCAGCCCTCCCTCCCATCTGCAACAAATCGAAGAGCCACTCGCTGACCTGCTGAATATAAATCCAACTCCAACTCGATCCTGCACGTCATTCCTATTCGCTTCCATCAAGCCAAACAACAACAGCAACACCCGAGCCAATCAACCAAAAAATACCATTAGAAACAGCAATAATACCGCAGCACACCACCGCCACACAAGTCACGATCAGCAAGCCATGCGTGCCCGGTTTGGCGCGTGGCTGGCTGGGCGGCGTCTGTGGTTAATACGTGCTGCGAAAGGATCAGTTAGGAAGCGGTCGCACAGCAGGAAAAAGAGCCTGTCAAGTCAACAGAATGGATTAAGGCGACACACAGAGAGAGAGAGAGACCTACAATAAGGAAATATACCCACAGATTGTGTTGTGCTGTACCATCTTGAGGCTATCAAGGTTATTGCTGGTACTGCTGTACTCCTCTGCTTTGGTTCTGTGTGCGATTTGTCTGTTTCGCTGCTGTGTTGTTGGCTGCTTTTGTGTGTAGCTGTAGCTGCTCGTATGCAGTAGGTGGCGCAAGTTCAGCCTGAGTTTGACTTGCGATTGGGTTGGTGCATTCATTCGCACGCAAAGGCTCGTGCTGCCAAAGTGTGATCATCAAGCGGTTTTAAAAGCTGGCATGCAAAAAGCAAGTCAAAATGACACTCTGTGGGGTGAAATGAGAAGCCAATCGGCGAGATTGCCATCTATCTCACCGAGGACCTGTTCGTTGCCAGTCAGCATCTCTTGTCGCAATCACTGCAAGCAGAAAATCCGTCTCGACATTTATTTACCTCCATACAGTCGCCAAAACTGCTCAAACATAAAGACCCATGATTTTCAAACCAAATTACATGGGAGTGCGCTTTTATTAAACGTACGCAGTGACTTGCGAGCACTACGCTCATGATGTGAGGGCTTTCGAGTCTGGCTCGTTCGACTCTTCCGTTACAACCCGACGCTCGCCAGATGGCAATGCGACGACCGTTTTTCCCAGCCACCCTGCTAGAAACGCTTGGCGGCATACAAACTCCGATACAAACTCCGAACCGCTCATCGAAACAGCTGGTTTTCAGGAGTGGAACTTTCTCGGCGCACCCGCTCTTTTCGATCCAGCCAGTCCGCCGTCTTTCAGCTGGTCAAAGGCAATTTTAACGGTCAGAGTGATGGTCTCTACCACAATGACTACCGCTACAGTCAACATTCAAACGCGTCACGCTATACCAGTACTTTGTGAAGCATCTGCAAACGGAAACCCACAAATGCACTGGATTTGGCTATCTTTCCGTCTTATTCACCAGTGAGTTTGCTCAAAAACAACTGAATCAAACCAAACTTAATGCTATGTAGCACTATCACCTCTCCTACTCGTCTATGACCACCCAATGCCAAACGGAAAGCTGAATGAAACTGGTCCACACTTCCAGCGGCAAACACCCACAGGCTCGTCTGTACCAGTTACAAAGCACCAGACAAAAGCACGGTGGTCTGACTTTCTATCCCCTCTCGCTCTCGTGCGCATGTGTAAAGGAAAGCGTTTCGCGTACGATTCCCCTGTTGCTGTTATCGCGCGCGCCAGATTGATTGCCCCTCTCGTTTTCCCCTCCTCTTCCTCCTTGCTGCCGCTCCTCTTCCTGCAATTGTCAGTTCTGAAAATCCCTGCTCCCGCGCACTCGACCGACCGATCACCTCTCTCGCCTCAACGGAAAGCGAGAACGTGATCTTCACACAGCAAACCACAGCCAAGCAGCAAGCAGATTCCCCCGCATTCAAGATGATCACTCCAAAGTACATGGGTGTTGTGGCGATGGCCACTGCGCTTGCCGCCGCGACCGCTGACGCCGGTGCGCTCTCGACCGGTGTGTGCTACTCGCCATGGCACCACGACGCCGTCACGTCGGACGTGCTCCAGAAGGATCTCGCGCAGGTCAAGACCTTCTTCTCGGGCGTGCGCACGTACCACGCGTCGTTCGCAGGCCTCAACGTGATCAACGAAGCCGCCAAGGCCGGCGTGAAGGTCGCGGTCGGTATCCAGATGGGCGATGCGAGCAAGATCCAGAGCGAGATCGACGCTGCGTGCGTTGGCGCCAAGGCTAACCCAGGAAGCGTCGAAGCCATCTACGTCGGTAACGAGAACCTCAAGAACGGCGACTTCGGCACGTTCACTGGCGCGCAGCTCGCGGGTTACATCCAGCAGCTCCGTACGTGTATCTCGAACGGCAGCATCAAGATCGGCTCGGTGCAGCGTATCAACGAGTGGGTCAGTGCGGGTGACGCGGCTGCCCTGGCTGCTGCCTCGGATGTGATCGGTGTGAACATTTACCCGTTCTTCACCCCTGGCACCAAGTCTCCAATCGAGAAGCTGACCGACCAATGGAAGGAGATCAACGACAAGTACCCAGGTGGTAAGGTGCACATTACGGAGACTGGCTGGCCACGTGGTGGCGCCACCCAGGTTTCTGGAAATGCTCCATCGAAGGAGATTGCGTCGTCGTTCCTCAAGGACTACGCCAACTGGGCGAAGAGCCAGCCAACTTCGTACTGGTTCATGATGTACGACACCAAGGGCAACCAGCCTGACTACGAGAACTTCTTCGGTCTTGCTGACGTCAACGGTGCGGTGCAGCTTGAAATCCCATCTGGCGATGGCTCCGTCGCGACCCCAGCCTCGACCCCAGCGCCAGTCGCTGCCACTGACGCCCCAGCCGCGACCACTGCCGCTCCAGCGGCGACCACTGCCGCTCCAGCCGCGACCACTGCCACCCCTGTGGCGCCTGCCGCTCCAGCCGCGACCACTGCCACCCCTGTTGCGCCTGCTACCCCTGTTGCGCCTGCCACCCCTGTTGCACCTGCTACCCCTGCCGCTGACTCCTCGGTTACGCAGAACGATGGTGAATACGATGATGGTGAAAGTGATGATGAAGATGACTCCACCCCAGCTCCAGCCGCTCCAGCCGCGCCAGCGGCTACCCCAGCTGCCACGACCCCAGCCGCTGCGACGGTTACCGGAGGCAAGGCGAAGAAGACCGACTGTGCCGCGTAAGTGATTAGAGTACAAAATTTTGATTTTTGTATATCTCTGTCGTATCCACGAACGTATCGTGGACTGACCTGCTCCTCACCGGAGCGGTAGTCTGTACTGGTTGCAGTGGGTGTACGGTACTCATTTGTTCTGCTAACAAAGGTTTACCAAGGGCTTTCCCTCTCTGCTTAGCGTCTCAAACGGTGAAGAAAAACAAGTTTGTGATTTGTACATTACATTCTTCATTTTCCATGTGTATCTTCCGTGTTCTATCTCTCACCACAGCCTCTTGCCAAAACATTAGCCCTGCTTCATTTCTGACCAGGCAATGGCAGCAACAAAACACCATCGTCAAAGAATGCTCCTTCAAGGTCTCTATGCCAGCAACACATTGATTAAGCTCGTCAACAGTCAAAAGCAAACATACACACACGCACGTACATTAAATGCATGACGATGCAGCATACCTCTATACTCGATCTAGCATGGAGTCCTGAGGGCAGCATACGGGTGATCCAGCTCGCAGCTCTCATCAGGCGACACCTGCACAATGTGATCACCACCTACATGCTCTTCTTCTTCTTCGTCGTCAATGCGAGTCGCAGCGCGAAGAGCATTGCTACCTGAGTATCCGATTCGCCACTCCATGAGGCTAGCGAGGTCAGCACCTGCGCCAGCAGCATCAGCACCAACACCAACACCAGTTCGAAAGGAACCAAATCCGCGCGGCAAACTCTGGCTGCCCGCTTGATACGCGCGCGGGAGCGGAAAATATCGCAGTCGCGCCTGGAGAGTGCGCGGAACGACTTGGTAGAGCTCCAGGTGCGCGCTCACGTGAGGGATCGCGTATTCTTTGACATGGCGCACTACGAATCGAATACTGACTTGGTCTTCATGATGAAGTAGCCAGTCAGCGACTCGCTGCGTGATCAGGATCTGCCCTCCGCTGCCGATGTCGCTGATCTCGTCTACGATCAGCTTTGACGCTCCAGTGTACGTCAAGTTCCCTGTCACCGCGTGGGTATCGCACACGAGATCCCCATCGGAAAGTGCGGCATCGTGGACCCCCATTCGCACGCGAAGACCCCGGAAGATCTTTCTCACGCATGATCGTTGCTTCTTGGTCGCACTGACAATGTTGTGCAGCTGCTCCGGCCATTTTGCGAGGAGGAGATCGAGCTGAACAGCCAGACAATAGTCGACCGCTTCGTGGATAGTGTGGAACGCGAGCTGAAAGGAATCGCCGCATGTTGTGATCTCGTAGCCGCGGTATTTTATGAGCAGCGCGCGCAAGATCCCGTCGTGAATCTCGGTGGCTTGCTGCATGAGGTGCCCGTTGTCAATCGCCCAGAGCGCACTTGAAGACTCAATGTCTGTGACGACAAACACCGGTTGCTGCTGTGGAGGCGGGTCGATCCTCGGGTCGGCGTCAAGGTTGCCCTGCACAACAAGCTGGGCTTGCACTTCGTGGGGCAAGCAGCACTGACAGATTGCCAGGATGCATGCTTGACTAAAGCAGGTGGTGACGGAGAGCGCGAGCCCCGTGGCATTGAACGTGAGCAAACTCACTGCCATGTACTGCGTGAGCGCCGAAGTTCGATGCTGCGTCACGTAAAAGATGAGCGACGAGAGCTGGAACTGGGAAGTGAAGAGCACGTAGACCATCCTGGTATCGATGGATCCGCAAACGAGACAGTCAGCAGGTGAGGAAC
>JAADVK010000466.1:0-24501 GCA_023334975.1 Globisporangium sylvaticum
GATCCTCGACTTTTCCGATAGTAACGCTGTTTAAGTTTTGGTCAAGACGATTTTAAGAGAGCACGTGTCCACTTCCTGTCCCAAAAAATGTTTTCAAGAAGCACGCATCAGACCAAAATTATAAAAAAAAAAAAATCAAAAGCGTCGCCTCCAAGAGGTATATTTCTGACCTGCAGTTGATACAAAATAGCCCATCCATCCTTTTTTGTCTCGTTAGATAAGCTAAACGAGCTCTTGCTGTTGTTGCTGTTGATAGCAAATTTCGAGCCTCCTGGAAGCTGCCTGTTGAGTCAAATTGGGACGGGCGGGTTGTCGAGACAGAAGCTGATCGGCAATCAAAAGCATCGGATAGAAGAGCTCCAAATTCAAGAACCCGCTGCAGAATCAGCTGAATCTCCGCATATATACAGTAGTACCTCCACACATGAATAGCGCGTGCATGCATAGTTGGAGTTTGCATAGCGATTTGAGTCTCCCGCCTTCGTTCCCTGTTGCAATGTATAGAACTTTGCATTTTGCCTAGCGATGCATGACGCATAGCCATTCGGCCACGGTATGCACATATGAGTGATCTTGTTCCCAAACAGAAGTATACACAATCCTATATGTTTTTGTCAACACAAGTTTGGCTCTATTAAACCACGATCTAAACACTTACAAGCACACTTACATGTCACGACAAGAAGGCTACAGCATGATGCAAGCGTGTACACGCAAAGCTGTTCGGTTACCTAATGTGATTCATTTTGACGGCAATGCAGACTTCGCCTGGGAGATATCGCTGTTGGTGTGAGCTACCTACAGAGAGCTTTAACCATCCGCTCGATTGAGCGCCTACATAGTAAACATAGTGCCAGACTGCAATGTGCTATCGCCAAACTTAAGACTGACCGCTTAAGAAATATATGTACTACCGAGCAAGTCGCTGCGTTGCTTTAGTTGGTGACAAAGGCAACAAAACAATTCGTGATAGACGACATGATTCATCACAGCTAAAAGCACGTCTAGGTGTTGTTTCTCCGAGCTGCAGCCTTCGAGGCTTCACCCCGGGTGAACCCCTGAAGGACGTGACAGCGCTGGGTCGATTGAGCTGCGATGGTCGTCGAAGATTGAAGGATGAGAAAGACACACAGGGACGAACGAGCACAGTTCGGCCCAGAATGATTCAAGAAGACAACTTACATGACGCGAACGCGAAAGAAAATGGCACGGGTGGGAAGCGCGCGCATGAACGGAAAGCGCGCGAAAAGGACGCTCTTGTGCGGAGGAGAGGGAACCGCACGCGAGGAGCTCGTGCTTGCTAAAATACGCGCGAATCCACGCTTGCAGAAACTTTGATTGCAGAAACTTGCTTGCAGAATCCGCGCACCACATTCGTCTGCTATATTTTCGTGCTGATCTGCGTTTTGTGCGAGTCGCGACTTGATCTTAACCTGTTATTTTCTCGATTTTTCTAATTTTGGAAAACATCATTTCGGTCTTCGCTTTGTGACATTTTGATATGCCAAAGGTGTGTCGTTTGTCGTCTGCTTTGAGAAAAGTGACTACGAATGTGTGCCACACCATTCCAAGCACCCTGGCAAAATTACACTGGATGTTTGTATGCTCGAATTTTGTACTAAGGTTTGTGTGGAGTGATTAACAGGAAAATGACTAACCTATCCTAGATGTTAGGTCAGTCACGACTCTGGGCAGGCATATCATATATGGAGGTTCTACTCGATCGTCTTCTTGGCAGATTCAACGTCGTCTTTCTGAATCTGCCATTCTCCTTCCAATCCGAGGAATTGAAGCCCACAATGTTGCACGAATGTTGCAGTACCGCAATAGAGCTGCTCACCATTTGATGCCAGAGAACAGCAGACGAACACGACTTGACCCCCTCGGTCTCTCATTCGCTCTCACAACCGAATCGCTCCGCTCGTCCACACTCGTCAGTCCGTCCGTCGATCGCCATGGCCACCTCCGCTCTCCCAGTACGTCCCTGTCTCTCTTGCCCGCTCTGTTTGCACGTGGTGGACACCACGTGTGCGTGTCAATGACGATGTCTAACTTTTTGGCTCTGTTGTCTTCTTCTCTCTGTCTCAGTTCCCTAACGGCACGCCCTGCGCGTCGCCAGACACGTGCTTCGTCAAGGGTCCGCACGTGCACCGTCCTCGGTACGTTTCTCTCTCTCTCTCTCTATGTATCTATGCGCTGTTTTAATAGGCGCTGATGTACACGAAGTGGTGGTGGCTAACGATTCTCTGCATTTGTGCATTTGCAGCAAGCCGGAGCCGAAGATCCTGAACACGATCCTGGAGCACGTGGGCAACACGCCGCTCGTGCGCCTCAACACGATCGCGAAGAAGGCGGGCTTGGAGTGCGAGCTGCTCGCCAAGTGCGAGTACTTCAACGCCGGCGGATCGGTCAAGGACCGCATCGGCAAGCGCATGGTGGAGGACGCGATGGAGTCCGGCCGCATCACCCCTGGTGACACTCTGATCGAGCCAACGTCGGGCAACACGGGCATTGGTCTCGCGCTCGCCGCCGCGATCTACGGCTTCCGCATGATCATCACGCTCCCAGAGAAGATGTCGCAGGAGAAGGTGGACGTGCTCAAGGCGCTCGGCGCGGAGATCATCCGCACGCCGACCGAGGCCGCGTGGGACTCGCCGGAGAGCCACATCGGTGTCGCGATGCGTCTGAACAAGGAGATCCCGAACTCCCACATTCTGGACCAGTACACGAACCCGTCGAACCCGCTCGCGCACTACGACGGCACGGCGGAGGAGATCCTGGACGCGCTGAACAACAAGGTGGACATGGTGGTGATGGGAGCTGGTACCGGCGGCACCATCTCGGGCACGGCCCGCAAGATCAAGGAGAAGGCGCCACAGTGCATCGTCGTCGGCGCGGACCCAAAGGGCTCGATCCTCGCGTACCCAGACAACCTGAACGACGAGAAGCGTCTGCAGTCGTACCAGGTCGAGGGTATCGGCTACGATTTCATCCCGGACGTGCTTGACCGCGACCTCATTGACCAGTGGATCAAGACGGATGATCAGGAGTCGTTCCTCTTGGCGCGCCGTCTGATCCGCGAAGAAGGTCTGCTCTGCGGTGGCTCGTGTGGCTCTGCTCTTCAGGCTGCGCTCCAGGCCGCCAAGTCGCTCAAGAAGGGCCAGACGTGCGTTGTCGTGCTCCCGGACTCGACGCGCAACTACATGTCCAAGTTCCTGTCGGACGACTGGATGTACGAGCACGGCTACGTCGAGGACATGAGCAAGGCGCGCTTGAGCTCGACGTGGTGGGCGAAGAAGCTCGTGTCGGAGCTGCCGCTGCAGGCGCCTGTGACCATCACGCCGGACCTCACGTGCAAGGACGCGGTGGACATCCTGAAGAAGGAGGGTTTCGACAACTTGCCGGTCGTCGCGGACGACAACTCGATCGTCGGCGTGGTCTCGGAGGGCAACCTCATCGCGCAGCTTATGCCTGGACGCGTGAAGCCAACGGATGCGGTGGCCAACGCCATGTACCGCCAGTTCAAGAAGGTGAGCACGCAGACGTCGCTCTACGAGCTCAGCCGCATCTTCGACCGCGACCACTTTGCGCTCGTGGTGACGGAGCAGAAGCGCATCCGCAAGGGCGGCGAGATCGAGGTCAAGTCGGTCATCTTTGGTGTCGTGACGCGCATTGACCTGCTCACGTACATCACGCGCAACGCCATGTAAACAATGGTGATGTGAGCTGATGAGCATGAGGCTCATGAGAGAATGGGAAGAACGAGAAGATATACATTACGCAGACTGCTGCGAGAGACTATAATGATTTGATGGAAATATATGAACAACAATGCAAAGCATTAGTACAAATTGGACAAGCAGCGGGTTTTTTTCATCATTTGGTAATGGAATGGTGTGATGGAAATTGGTGGCGGACGCAATGAAAAGCTACATTATGAAAGACTCACATGGCAGTCAATTGGATCACAAGCGCTGTTTCTTACTTACAACTTTGCGCTCGATGGGCCGGCGTGCACGAACTCGCCGCCGTCGATCACGACCACGTTGCGCTCCTTGACGATCGTCTGGAAGTAGACCGTGTTGCCGTTCTCCCACATGACGGTCTCGAGCGTCTCGCCCGGGAAGCACGGGGACGCGAAGCGCACGCGGATCGACTTGAAGTTCGCTGGGTCGCCGCGGCAGTAGCGTTTGTAGAGCGCGCGCGAGGCCACGCCCATAGTGCAGAGGCCGTGCAGGATCGGCGCCGGGAAGCCCACGCTCTTGGCGATCTCCGGGTCAATGTGCAGCGAGTTGTAATCGCCCGAGAGGCGGTAGAGCTGCGCCTGGGTCGGCACGGTCTTGAACGTCTCGCGCGCGTCCGGCTCGCGCTTGGGGATCTGCACGCGTGGCGGCAGCTTGCGACCCTTGCCTTCAAAGCCCGTGAGTCCGCGCACGAACGAGCCGCTGATGAGGCGCGCGACCGGTCCGTCGGCGTCCTTCATCAACGTCTCGGACTCCATGAGCGTGCCCTTGCCCTTGTTGAAGAACGACACGACTCGGGTCTCGCACTGCAGCTCGCCACCCTCCGGGTTGAGCGGACGCAGCAGCTCGAGCGACTGCTCGCCGTGCAGGATCATCGCCGGGTTCACCACCGGCATGCCGTCCGGCGTGGCCGAGAGCGTCGGCGGCGGGAACGGCACGACGTCGTGCGACTCGCCCTTGAACCCCAGCACCACCGGGTCTGCGCATGACACACATACAGATGCATATACGTAGATACAAGACGTGTTAGTAAGGATAGGCGATCATTCATTAACATGGGCAGCGCATTAATATCCAACGCATGCACTCACAGAGCGGGAACGCGGCGAACTTGTCGCTGTACTCGTAGGTGAACTGGAGGTCGGACTCGCCGATGCCCGCAGCGTAGAGGATGAGGTCGCGCTGGTTGTACGTGGCGGTGAAGCTCTCCGCCGGGTTGCTCAGGATGCGGTCCACGTCCACACGCTCTTCGTCGCTCATGCTTACAGGCTGGTGTGGTGTTGGTGGAGGGATGTAGTGTGGAGGGGGCTCTTGATGTGCACACGGCAAAATGGATTGTGAATGAGCTTTTTCGCGTCGAGCTTGGGCTGTGTCGCTTGTAACAAAAATATTTATTTGCGTCAACATCGTCAACATCGAGACTTCAAGGTCGGTTGTAACAAAAAGGGAGGGATGAGGACAGTGAGGGGTGGGCGACATCTGCTTGAATTGGCAATTTTGATGTCATCATGTATTGTAAATGTAGCCATTTTGGAGATGGCTTGGCTGGACTTGCCGTCACCCTTCAACTTCATAGAGAGAGAGAGAGAGAGAGCCCCACATCATTTCTGTATCAAATTCTCTTTAGAAGGATCACTGTCCACATATTTCTTCTCTTAACCCACTTGCTGCTGCTGGCCGACGAACTTGAACTCGTGGAAGCCGCAGTCTCCGATCGGCCCTCGCCCGCCTTTGCCGTCGCTGCTGCCGTAGTTGGCGTCGCACTTGCAGAAGCCCGTGTTAAAGTCGCAGACGCCGTGGTTGGAGCAGAGCGCGAACTCGCGAGTGCCTTTGACGGACGTTTGGCCCTGGAGCGTGGCCCCACCGCTGGCGAAGAGCAGCGTCCCCGATCCGTCTTGGCCGTTGCCGTTCACGCTGTCGCGCAAGAGTGCTTGGGATCCTCTCAGAGACGGCAAGTCCCCCAGTTCGCTCAGGAGGTCGATCGTGATGACCGAGTTGCCTGTCGAGCATGCGCCAGTGGATCCACTGAACGTCACGCTCACTTCCTGCAATGTTGAGAGCGACTCGAGCGCGCTCTTGATCGTGATCTCGTTCGCGTTGAAAGGGATCGGAGCAGTCGTTTGGTCCCGGAACGTTAACGCGAAGCTTCCCGTCGTCACGATGCACTGGACGAGCTGCCGCTCAACGGCATCGTCATAAGTGCTGGGGTCGTCTCCGCGAGGACATTCGCCTATCCAAACAGATCCATGTCAGTGAGAGTCATTTCTGGGCAAACCAGAATGTCAAGATGCCTGGAGAGTCTCTAAACGTACGCAAGGAGCAATCGTAGCCAAAGTACATCGGGTCGCACAGGCAGCTGCGGATTTTGTGGCGATCCCAGGTCGTCGGGTTGTTTGGGTCGTCTCCATATGAGAACCCGGCAGTGTCTCCTTTCACAGTCAACAGCGGCGCCAGCGTGTTCAGCGTCAGGCACTGTCCATTGCCCGAGCACTCGGAGATCGTACCGCCGCATGACACTGATCAGATACATGCGAAGAGAACATTAGTACCTCAACTCTAAAGTCGTAGGATCCGCCGTCACTTACTCAGTTCGCAGGCGGTCCCAGTGTACGGTCGAGGGCATTTGCAGAGCCCACTGCTCCGGTCACAAGAGCCAACCCCACTGCACTCGCTCATGGTTCGATGCGCGACGTTTGTCCCCACTGGGTAATCAAACCACGAGGTCCCCGAAGGGCACGTGCGGTCCGCACAGTCCCCGCCCTGCCACCCGACGGCGCAGGAGCATTTCCAACTTGGGTCGCCCGAGCAGGTGCCGTGCCTGCTGCATGCAAACTCTCCGGGACACGACACTGGGATGCGAGACGTGCACCCGCAGTCGTCACGGTTCACAAACATGTTCCCGAGCTCGCCGTTGCCGTTGCTGTTCGTGTACCCGAGGAAGCAAACGCACTTGCCGAGCTTCAGGTCGTCGCACTGGCCGCGACCCGAGCACACCGCGCTCTCTTTCGCGCCGTCGATCGACACAATGTCCTGCGTGCTGTTGCCTCCGCCGAATGCGGCGATGCTTGAGCCCGACACAAGCATCGTGCCATCTACAACCACAGTAGGTAAGCTGCGCTCATCCCCCATACACAGCGAGTTAGCCGACGTTGCCAGTTAGACAGCCACATGGGCAAAGCTACAGCTCAGGCAGTGGTGATGACAGTACGTACTTCCCGAAATTCTGTGTGAACGTAATACTCATCACGTTTGCCGGCGTCTCGCACGCCTGGGCACCCGAGTACGACACGTTGACCCCTGGATGCTCGGCATCAACTGGAGGATCCGCTGGACGCCCTCGGGTGGGGAGTGCGCTGGGATCGGGATGCTCATGTAGTCGCGGGACGAGGCGGTAAATGTCCCGCCGCCCTGCTGCACTGGCGCCACAATCTGGTTAGTTGGGTCCACGCTGAAGCTCTGGTCCAGCGGCACGCACGTCACGCCCCGCACCATCTCTGTCGATGCCGTGGTGGGGAACTTGAGGCGGTTCGAGATGTGGTTGAGTCCGTCCGCGCCGTTGTTCGTGCGGTCCGCGAGCACTTCCGCCAGGTCGCCGTCGCCCTTCGCGCCTGTGGACTTGACGACGACAAAGTTGATCGTGATCGTTGTGCCCGTGACCGTGCACGCCGTTGTACTGCCGTCCGAGTAGATGACATCAATGTCGACGATGTACGGGACACTCGCGATGATCGTGGTTCTCAAAAAGCCCGCTGAGATGTCGAACGGAATGCCCGTAATGCGAGAGCCGTCCTCGAAAGTGAGCGCAAAATTGCCGCTCGTTGCCGCGCAGGTGAACGACTGCTGCTCAATGACGCGGCACGTGTCGATGCCCTTGGTCACTTCTTTCGTCTCGACATCGATGAACCCGTCGCCGCCGTTCAATAGCAGCGTCACGAGCCCCTTGGCGTCCAGATTTCGAGAACGCCATCGCGGGGATGTCGCCAAAGTAGTTGCGGTCCCAGAGCTGCGCGAACTTGATCGTCACATACGTGCCCGTGACCGAGCAGATCGTGGCCGCACCAGGCGAGAGCGCGACGTCCAAACTGCTGATGAACTGGACCTTGAGCACGAAGGACAGGGACGTATTGACATCTGCATTGAACGGGGTATTTGAGACCGTATGGTTGCCAAACGTGAGCGAAAACACGGCTGTGTCGGCCGCGCAGATGAACTGCTGCACTTCGAGCACTTTCCAGCGCGGCACGACGGCCGACTGCGCGGAGTTCGTCGCCGGATAGTTGATCTGCCAGTCCACTCGACTGGGCGGCGTATCGGTTTTCGTGACGGCGATCGCACCAACGCCTTTCGGCGCTAGAAGCGAGCTCGCGATTGACATTCCGTTCGAGTCCAGTGTCGCCAGCGCGTTGTAAGAGATCGGTCGTGTGTACTGCTTGCCGAAGAACAGGATGAACGTGCCCTGCATCAGCGCTGCGTCCGAGCGGAGCGTGAGTGTCTGCTGCTGGTAGCTCGTCAAACACTCGACGAGCTGCACTTCGTTCAGTTGACCGGACGTCAGCGGATCGTCGCCGAGTGGGCACTTCTTCAACGCGCAGTTCGCGTTCGAGTACGTGTCGTCGCACTCGCAGCCGAGGATCATGTCGGCGTCCCACACGTCGTCGTAGCGGAAGCTGAACGCGTCGTAGAGCCCGCGCGAGAGAAGCTCATTCTGTGCGTGCTCTCGCATGGAAACACAATTGCCGCGCGCCATGCAGCTGTCGGGACAGTCGGTGAACTGGCAGGTGTTGCCATGGAAGCCCTGCTGGCACTGGCACACGCCCTTGTCGAGGCTGCAGTAGCCGCGGCCCGAGCACACCTCCAACTCATGTGCGCGGTCGTTGCCTGTGCTCATGCCCCACGCTTTGCCTTGAGGACACGCAGTGCCAGAGCAGTCGTAGCCCGTGTAGCCGTCGAGACAGTGACACACCATGTAGCGGTCGCAGACGCCTCTTCCCGAGCACTCGTTCGGACACATCGCATGGACGCAGGAGGTGGCCAACAAGAGCATGGCGCCAGCGACGCAATACACGAGCAACAGCAGTGGGTGTTGGTGCGCCATGATTGCTTCGTCCTGGTATTCCGAGGAGTGCAACGAGTGCAGCAAATGCGCGATGCACTTGGACGTGGGGACTGTTGTTGCTTGTCTTGGCTTTCATGGCGACGTCGTTTCGCGTCCTGATGGGCAGTTACTGTTTTCAAGACTCGATAAACTTAAAGTGGATACTCTAGTCTTGCTGACAAAATGTTGCACGAAGGCATCGATGTGCCTTGAATGTGACGCCAATTTTTCATTTTCTGATCGTCGTTGCTGGTGATTGGCAACGAGCCAAAATCGAACCAAAATGCGACGAGCAGCGACTTCCAGTTGGTCGCGATGGCGCTCGCCCGCCGGAGCGTCGCTGCGCAATGCTTCTGCTCTAATGGGCTCTGCTACGAGCACCTCCACCAGTCGCGCTAGTGGTGGTGGTGGTGGCAGCGCTCGCGCATGCATTTCCACGACTGCGCCGTTGCAGAGAGCAGCGAAGGCGAAGGTTGCGGTGGCACGGCGCAAGAAGAGCTTGCTCGTCGATGGTAACAACGTGCTCTACCACTTTTACAACCCATTGACCGCCGCAGACAGGTGCGCAGATATATCCAGTCTACTTGTGCGTGATGCATGAGCTCTGCCGCTAACCATTATTGCAATGACTGTGTATGCTATTGGTTGTTGATGTCGTCACCTCTAGCGACGGCGTCCAGCGAGAGGCTGTCAATGGCCTCATTCAGCTGCTGCAACGAATGGACAAGACCCACCTGCCCGAGCACATTTGCGTGTTTTTCGACTCGAAGCGCAAGCCCACCACTCGCAAGCTGATCGACCCGACGTACAAGAGCCTGCGCAAGCCCACGCCGCAGTCGCTCGGTTCGCAACTCGGGTCGGCAGCGGGGGTACTGAGCAAAGGCGGCGTGAACTGCATCACGTTCCCGGGTTTTGAAGCCGACGACCTCATCGCGTCGTACACGGAAGCGTACGTCGCTGCTGGGTACGAAGTGCTCGTTGTGTCGAATGACAACGACTTTCTGCAGCTCGCTAGAGGCACCAGCGTCCTTGACGCGGATGTCAAGAGTACCCAGAGCACAACAGCGGACTCGACACCTTCAACAACAACCGACGGAACCACTGAGAGCCCGAGCGTTGCTACGCTAGCTGGTTATGTCGAGCTGTATCAGCCCAACAAGCGTCGCTACCTACGCGAGCGGCACTTGCAGAGCCGCTTTGGCTTGCCGCATGCGCGTCTGATCCCCGCGTACTTGGCGCTGGTCGGCACGCGCTGGGGCAAGATCCAGAAAGTCGAGCACATGACGGAGGAGCGCGCGGTGGAGCTGCTCACCAAATACGACAGTCTGCCAAAGCTGCTGCGCAGCTTGAACGAGATCGACGACCCGAAGCTGCGCAAGAGCCTCAAGCACGCGATCAGCTCCATCGAGACGTCGCACCGCATCGCGAAGCTCAACGACAGGATCGCGCTGCCCGTGGCGCTTGAGGACCTGGAGAGCCCGCAGCTCCACCAGCTCCAGGTCAACGCCAAGAAGTGAGCCGATGTATAGAGCGTTAGCAGTTGCGCATATATTAGATTCGTAGCCTTTCATGATCATAGAGCATTTCCATTCCGAGCACTTTGATCAACTCCAATGCGATGCGATGTGATGTGATGGATGGATGAGTCTGTATCCAGTCAGATCTAATCCATTTCGAAATCGCTCTCACTGTGAAAGGGAAAGGGTCTCATTAGCCAACATGCCTCTGATTGGCTATAAACATTGCTAGGATGCCTTTTGATTGGATATAAAAACAATCGTGGACGAGGCAGTTGGAACTGGAGGTGAGAGCGGACGTTACCCTCGTTGTAGTTGTAGTATCAATAAGTCTTTATTACCAGGATCATTTGAGTTGAGCGTGGCTTCCAAACTCTTCCAAATTCTATCAAACATCAGCTATTTTGTATGCAAAAATAGATAACCCGACGAATCGTCAATTCGATCCAGCCATCTTAATAAGAACATCGGCACTTAATCAAGCACAAACATGGTACTCTTTGGTGTGGCTCACACCATCGTTCACCTAAACGAGGTGTGGTCCACATCCCCCATGCCTCCCCCCATTCCGTTTTCGCCTTTGACGCCAAGTCAGTGGTTACCGCCATCAAGCCAAGCCCACCAGCAAAGGGCAGACAGACACAAGCGATAGAGAGAGACAGGAAGGCCCACGAGATCTCCCATTCTCATCTATCACTCCCTCGTTCATTCACGAGAGCGCCCACGTGTCTTTCTTTGTATAGGGAGAGAGTCCCAGTCCGTCGATAGGTCAAACAGGCGCGTGCTCGTAACACAGGAAGGAAAGCATGTCGGACGTGGAGATGGAGGAGGAGGCCAAGCGCGCGGCGGAGGTCGCGCTGTCGGCGGACGCGGCCGAGAAGAAGAAGGCGCTGCTGGTGTACAAGAGCAACCAGCAGTCCGCCTCGGACGACGATGACGACGATGATGGAGAGGAAGACGAGGACCTCGACGCCAGTACCACCGGCGGCGTTGTGCGTGACGAAGACGACGATCTCGACGACGCCGTGTCCGTCAACAGCGACGCCATCGTGGATCAGGAAGACGATGAGGACGATGTGGACGTGGACGTTGATGACGACGATGACGATGACGAAGAAGACGGCGGCGTGCGCGTCGAGAAGGACGACGACGAGTCGATCAACGCCCCCTCGGACGACGACCTGGACAGCACAGCGACCCCGACGCGCGCCGTGGACACGGACGAAGAGGTCTCCGAGAAGAGCGCGTTGGCGATTGCGGCGAAGAAGAGCGCTGCTGCTTCATCAGCAGCGAGCTCGAAGAAGCGATTCAAGAGCGAAGAGGATGGCGGCGCCGGCGCGCACGATTCCGACTCGGCGTCGAGCGCACGCGCTGCGTCCCCGATCAAGACGGAAGAGGGCGAGGGAAAGATGATCACGCTCAAGTCGGGCAACATGTCGGACGTGAAGGCGATCATCGCGGCGCGACGACGCACCGGCGCGCGCAAGGAGTGCGAGGTGTGCCAGGAGCCGCGCAACGGCCGCCGCGCGATGCTCTGCGCGAACTGCAAGGTCATGTACCACTCGAGCTGCTACCGTCAGCGGTTTTCCAAGCTGATCAACGCGTCCGGGAAGCAGTGGTTCTGTCCAGATTGCGAGACCACAAAGGCGGAATTGGCCGACAAAGAGGCGTCAACGCCACGCAAGAAGCGAGAGGATGCAGGGAAAGCCCGCGGCTCGCGTGGCACAAAAGCAGCGCCAGTGGTGAAGGGCAAAGATGCCACTACAGGAGGAAGCGAAACGCCAGTCGTTGCTGTTGGTACATCGCCCGCGGAACTCGAACTGAAGCGCATCACGGAGATTGCGCTGCGCAATGGCAAGAAGATCAACAATGTCGTGCTGGAGCGAACCGAAGAAATGCTGCAAGTGACAGAGAGTCTCACGACCGAGATCGACAATGTGATGGGGAGTTTCTGGCGAGAGGAGAAGCAGAACGGCGGCTTTGAGGTCGAGCGAGAGCACCAGCCGCCGCCATTCACACTGCCAGTCGCGTCGTCGTCTTCGTCGTCCTCGGGAAACAACAATCCGGCGCAGAAGCCGCTGTCTCCTGTCTCGCATTCCCCGACAAACGATTTCAAGATCCATGGTAATGGCTCCTCAGACCATGTGAATGGAGGTGACTCCACTGAAAAAGATGTGCTGCTGACGCGTGTCCACGCTGGTCTGGTGTCGCTCAAGAACTTGCTCCAGCAGCTGCAGGTGACCGGCATTCAGTTTGAAGTGGATCTGATCAAGGAGATCAAGCTGCCGCCACCGAAAGAAGAACCAAAATCTGCGTCAACGTCGACATCCACACGGAAAGCGCCGTCTTCTGCAGCAGCAGCAGCACGCGCGAGCGCAATCAATAAAGGAGTAAAGAACGGCGCGAGCCGATTATACTCGTCCAAGCAGATCCACAAACTGGAAGAGTGGTATCAGAAGTCGTCGCGTCCAGAATCGTGCGAGATCCAAGCGATGTATCGCATCATCAACTGTCCCGAGTATGCCGACAAGGAGCTCCAGCCGGAAGGTATCTCTGTGAAGCAGATCCGCATTTGGTTTGATAACCGACGAGCGAAAGAGCGTCTGGACTACATGCGTCTGAAGATGAAGGACATCTCGACGACCGACATGGATGCGGAGAGTGTGAAGCGCATGAAAGCGGCGTACATTGATGAAGCGAAGGAGGTGCTCGAAGCGCGCGTGTCTCGATTGCGCGAGAATGGAAAGGGTCCTGGTGAGATTGTCGACGAAGCGGGCGACCTTCTTCTCTCAGGTGAAGACCACGCACTGCCAACAGGAAAAGGATCGAAGGCGAGCCCTGGATCAAAGTCTCTGGGTGCACTCCAAGCCGGGTCCGAGAACGCCAAGCCAGCTTTGAATCCGAAGAAGCGCATTCGTATCGACCACGTCGCCTCTGTGCGCAAGGCAGTGAAGGAAGCGCGTGACTCTGGAAAGAGCGAAGAAGAAACGAAGGCGATCCGTGCTGCTGCGATCGAACGAGCCCGTGAGCGTGTGCACATCCCGTACAAGAATGCTCGACAAGGACCGACAAAACCCCTGGGCAAAGACGAAGTTACCCACATCAAGCTGAAAATGCTGAAGCTGCTGGAAGAAGACGCGACCGCAGAAGAGCTCACGGACTTGATCGAATTGCTGCTAACGGTGATCATTCCCCGCGATATTCTGATTGAGTCGGCGCTCCACCGACAGCTGAATTTGGTGCTGAAGGCACACAAGGACAACAAGGAACTGGTCAAGCAAACCAACCGATTGCTGGATGAATTCAACATGATTGTCGAAAAGGGCGACTCTGTCTTCGACAGTATCATCGCAGCTGATGAGGCAGCCAAGAACAAGCAAAAGAAGAAGAAGGACACCTCGCTGCTGCTGGACGTTGACACGGAATCGCTCCCCGACACGCCTGGTGCTTCTCCTGACTCTCCAGCGGCGTCGCCAGACTCCAGACGACCACGCGTCAAGTTTTCGTTGGACCAGTTGGTGAAACTCGAGAAGTACTTCCACAAGGATGACACACCGAGCAAGAAGAAACTCGACAAGCTCGCGGACAAGCTCAACGAGATCGGCGCTCGAGACCCAGCGAGTGATGAGGCCCAGAAATCGATCGACTACAAGCAGATCCGCTGCTGGTTTTACAAACGCCGATCCACAAATCAGCGTCCTCAGGCTCTGACGTCATTGGATATCCAGGAAGTTGGCAGCTCGTCCAGTTTGAGCGAGAGCGAGACCGACAGTGACGATGAAGGAAGCGTGTCCTCGAAGACACCGGTGAAGGCGAAATCGGCAGCAAAGCGAAAAGCTCCGGCTGCACCTGCAGCGAGTGAAACCAGCAAGGTTCCTGCCGCGAAGCGTAGTAAGAAAGAACCAGCGACTGCAGGAGGCGAAGCTAAGGCAGCACCTGTGCGATCCTCCAGCAGCAAGAAAGAGGGCAAGAAAGAGTCGACAGTAGCCGCCTCAGCCTCAGCCTCATCTTCCAAGGTGAAGGACGCGTCAGGGAAACATGCTGGACGGATATTCAACGTGAAGCAACTGGCGACAATCATCGAGGAGTATGAGAAGAACCCTCGCCCGAGTGTCGCTCGACTGGAGGAGCTGCAGAACATCTTGAACCAAGACGACCACGCCGATGACAACTTCGTGAACCCGACTGGCGTGACCAAGCGTCAGATCAAGACGTGGTTCTCGAACCGACGGGCGAAGGAGCGTCTGGATCTGATCAAGATGAAGGTGCAGGACGGCGGGAAGTCCGTCGACGCCGACACTGCGGACTCGGAGACTGAAGACGAAGACCGCGTCGAAACCAAGAAAGCTGCAAAGAAGAAGAGCGACGGCAGCAATGACGCTGCTGCTGCTGCTGCTGCTGGTGGTGAGGCTACGCGAAAGGAGCTGTTCGTGTCGGAGGATGCGCCAGAGCCTGCATCGGCTGTGAGTCAGGATGTTGACATGGGCAGCGACGACGATGTCGACGACGATCTGAGCGAGGCGGAGAGCGAGAAGAGTGCGCCACTGGCCCCGAGCACCGGCTCCAAGATGCCGAGTATGCGCATGCTGGTCGATGATGATGACGACGACAGCGAGGACGATGATGACGATGACGACGACGACGACGACGATGACGATGTGGATGACAGTGACGACGACGCATAAAGAAAGAAGGCGCATTGTATATGCGGGCAATGGAGAGACCACAGCACAAGCACACAAGCACACAAGCACACAAGCACACACACACGCGCGCGCGCGTCCATCCATCCATACACACAGAGACAAAGACAGATAGCAGCAGTAAAAGAAAAATGAACGAATAAGAAAACGCACACAAACTCACTTCATCATGAACGACCCGACACTCGGTGCACTCGCTTTTCAGGGCAATGGAGGTAAGAATTCTCAACAGGCAATGTATCCGAAAAGGTGACAATTCTCGCTCAACATACAATTTGAGCAACAAGGTGTATACACGCAACCCTAAATGTGTAGAAATTGTGACGTCTACGGTCATGAAGCGCAATGAGAGGGGGCACTATTTCGTGGTGAATCATTTCCACACTCACTTTCCAGAAAAGCATGGCGTCCAACACACCTGAGGTGGCGATGGTGCTCAGCGCGATCCAAGCGCTCTACGGGATGGTACACTGGCCCTATGCCTTTCTCTTTATATGCGTAATAGCAGCTGACGCGTGTGCTTGTGCGTCCATTATGTGCTTGGATGGATTAGGAAGGCGTCGAGCGCCAGCGCGAGGCGAACGAGTTCCTCATCGCGTTCGCTGGCTCCGAGGTAGTAGATGCGAATAAATGACGCTTGCAACTGCTTCCCCATAGTACCATTATCAGTGTGGGAGCATGGAGTGTATCGTGTTGTGGTGGTGCTGACTGTGGGATGTGGATGTTGTGATTAGGCTGCATGGGGAGTGGGGCTCCAGCTGCTGCTCGACCCGTCGCTGAACCTGCCGCCTGAAGCGCTTTTCTTCGCTGCAAACATGATCCACACCAAGGTATACATACACGCAGCTATGGTTCTAATACTATTGTAGCAGCATTGTGACCACCATGTGCGCTTGTGTGTTCTTTGTGTGCGTATGATGCAATGCATCCACACCCAGGCTCGTCGCGAGTGGATCAAAGTGCCGCAGGAGAGCAAGCCGGCGATGGCGGCGTCGATTTTCGGGGTCTTGCAGGATCTCCAGAGCGGGCGACGCGCGTTCCACGGCGCGCTCTTCAGCAAACTCTGCTCCGTGTACGCGGTGGTGATGATCTCGTCGCCCGAGGAGTGCAAGACGCTCTTGGAGCGGCTCGTGGCTGGCGCTGTGGCTTCCGCGTCTTCGTCGACAGCTGACCGCGCGCAGATCCTGTTCTTCCTCACGTTTGCGCGCTGCGTGTGCGAAGAGATGGAAGACGCCGAGCTCTCGTTCGCCGCGAAAGACGCCATGGAGGTGCACCTGTACGCGCTGAGCAAGGACATCACGCAGGGCGTCGCGACGATCGTGTCGATGCGCGACAATGCCCAGCTCGTGGATCTGCACAGCGAAGCGTTCAATTGTCTGAACGCGTGGATCAAGAAAGCGGGCATCTCGCTCACGACCATGTTCGTGCACGACCGCACGATGCTCTTCACGCTCATCGAAGCGCTCTGCACCAAGTCCAAGTACCTGCCGATCTGCGCCGAGATTCTCTGCAAAGTGATCACTGTCGCCGAGTACCCGACGCCGTCGGACCAGGAAGAGGCGCTCAGTGCGATTGCAAACGGCTTTCTAAAGACCAGAGCAGCTTGTGAGAGTGCGCTTGTAGAGGAAGAAGACGAGATCAGCCACGCGATCACAGATGTCGTGTCGACGTTCTGCGAGACGTACGTGGACTGGATCGTCGAGGGGAGTGTGCCCGAAGCCGTGGCGCTCGGCGAGATGATGCTCTTCCTCGGCTCGCATCCGCGGCGACAGATCGCGTCGCTCACGCTCGAGTTCTGGCTCTTAATCGCGGACGAGCCGGTCGCAGAGCGCCACGTGTACTTTCAGCGAGACGCGTACAGTCAGCTCTTTGAAGTGTTGCTTCATCAATGCACGTTCTCGCAAGACACCAGCGAGATGGACGAGCTCGAGCTCGACGATTTGCTGGCGTTCCGCAACGGATCCCAGGGCGTCAGCGACGCGTTTCTCGCGATTTTCTCGCTGTTGAGTGAGCAGGTGCTCGCACACTTGATGTCGGTGCTTTCCGCTTCGGCAGCCACGCAGTACGGCGGAGCAGACGAATGGCAGAGCGTCGAGTCGTGTCTCTTCGCGCTTTCGATCATCGCAGACGACCTGAAGAAGCGGCTCGCGAGCGGCAAGAACCGCGGCCAGCTTGACGCGATGGTGACGCAGATCTTCCAGCTCGTGCTGAGCTCGTCGGCGCCACACCTGTTGGTCGTGACGACAGCAGCGAAGCTCCTCGGACAGTTTGGCTCGTGGTTTAACAAGAAAGCGACTACAGCTTCAAACAGTGGTAGCGATGGCTCGTTTCAGCTGATCACTGCGATCCTGCAGTATTTAGACAACGCCTTGGGCTTTGAGCAGAGTCGCTCGAACGCTGCGCGTAGCTTCATGCAGATCGCGACTATGTGCTCGGACTGTCTCTCGCAGATGCCGCCAGACTATCTCGTGGTAAGTATCAAGCATTTCAGCAGTGCCCAGATGGCGATTGAAGATCGACTGCTCATTGTCGAAGGGCTCGTGCGACCAGCGGCAGTGTCGGCGCACTGCTCGGTGATACTCCAGGCATTGCTCAATGATTCATTGGCAAGACTGGATCAAGTGTTGGCGCTCACTGCTGGTACGAACGGTGAAGAAATCGTCCCGAGCGTCGTGTGCAATGAGCTGCAGGTACTGAGCAAAGTGGTTCGGTTCATGGACGCGCCGGCTGAGATCGCAGGAGGCAAAGCGGTCACGTCGTCGGCTGTTCAGCACATTTGGCCGCACTTGGAGCCAATCGTGCCGCGTCTCAGCGGCCATGAGCCGGCGATGGACGCGTTGTTCCAGTTCTACGGGTGGTGTTTGCAGAGTCTCCGCGACGAAATGGCGAGTCAGCTGGGTTTCATCGCGAACCTGATCGTGCACGTCTTTGAGAAGCACCAGTTCGTGTCTCCGCTCGAGTGCGCGTCGGTCGCAGTGGACATCTTTGGCAAGAACGCGGAGCAGAACGCTCCAGAGGTAATTGGCAGCTTTCGTGACCTCATGAGCATGCTCAGCCGCACGTCGTTCCAGTTCTTCATGACCCACTCGCTGAGTGACGCGCCAGAGGTCCTGCGGTCGTTCTACGAGCTCGCGTACCGCTTTTTGTTGTTTTGTCCCGCGGCGGTGCTGACGTCGAGCGAGTTCCCGGTTCTGATAGACCTGAGTCTGGCGTGTCTGGGGAACCAGGATCGCGCATCTGCGAACGCGGTGTTCATCTTTCTGGCGTTCCTGTTGAGCGAGAGTCGTGGCAAACTAGAGGAGTTCCAAACTCAGATCGACGGTGTTGTGGTCACACAGGATCAAGCTCAGCTGGAGAAATGGGTGGACGGCATCGTCTCGGCCATCGCGACCAAGAGTCCCAGCATCCTCTTTGACGCGATCGGCAAGCTCTTCTTCGCGTTCCTGAGCACGTTTGCCGAAGTCCCTGTCGTGCAGACAGCGTTGTTGCACGCGATGACCGTGAAGAGCGACGCGCTGGGCGTCACCGAGCTCTCGCTGGACGACCGCAAGCGCGTGTTTGAGCTGTGGATGCGCTTCGCGCTCACGCCCACGCGCCAGGCGGAGCGTCGTTTCCGCGGCCTCTGCGGGGATTTCGCCAAGATGTGCCGCAAGGAGCTCACGGTCGACGCGCTCGAGACGTACGAATGGGACGCATGAGAAGAGAGTCAAAGTACTACTGCTGGAAGGCCGGGGCATTCGCAGGAGTGGATGGGATGGGATGGGACGGGACTTCATGAGCAGTGAATGGGATGTGATAGCGGAATGTTGAAACAGAGTCTTGGACATGTCCTTGCTGAACAGGACCTTGCCCAGTCTCGACGTTAGAGAGAGATTGAGATGGAGTTTTGTGCATATGAATCTCTTTTGTGTGTGTATTTTGCTGTTATCTTGAGGTGTTGCGCTTGAAAACGAGGTCGTCTTCAGTCTGATAGCCCTGTCGTGTACTTCGTAGAAGGAAAACAGGATGCCTTTTATGCGAGCACTCCAACCTGGCAAACAGAAAGAGCGCAACACAGACAGCAACAATGGACACGATTACAACATTAGCCACAAATAAAAGTGAATGGGACGCATCCATGGAGGAGCGAGAATGAATGAGAGACGTACCGTTGGGTACTTGTCGACGTAGAACAGGATCGTCTCCTCCATTTCCTGCTTTTGCTTGTCGGTGAAGTCGCTCACATCGTCGCTCACGTCCTGGGATCAAGTGAAAAAATCCGCATCTCATCAGACACTCCAGATCACCGACAGACACTACAGAGCGCATGAATTTGCTCGTTCTAACCTTCTTGTCGAGCGAGCTCAGCGTCAGCGCACGTGTGCAAGCCTAGCAGACATAGCAAGATAGTAAGCACCATTTTAGAAAGCCAACAGAGAGGCGCAAGCGAAGCGTTGCATACCGTGCCGGCGAACTGGTGGTACATCTTGCCAGGGCCGTAGAACTTGGCTCCAGTCGTCACATCCACGACCTGAATGACACAACAACAGCAACCATCAGTCTCCATGCGTACCATACAGCAATCGCTCGCAACAGCGCCAGTTCTCATGCTATATATACTACCTTGCCGCCGATTGCGAGAAGGATCGGCAGGCTCTCGTCGCTGCCGTCATATCTGCACGACACGCACACAAAGCATCAAAACAGTTGATCAGCATTCAAAGATCCACACAACACACGAAGACAGGCACTTACAGCGCCATCCACTAGCTCTCTCATCACCAACTCACTTCTTGAGCTCTTCGAGCGTGTACACCGGCAGCTGCGAGCTGTCGACGCTGACGCCGTTGACGGCGCCGCCGTGCTTGGCGTGGAAGAGGCTGAAGGGCCATGGGCACGGCACGCCGCTCACGCGCAGCTGCTGCTCGATCGAGGGCCACGCGAGCGCGAGCACGGCGCCGATGAGCGCCACGCTCAGCCAGATCCACGTCGCTCTGCCTTTGGCCATGCTGATGATTTGGGCGGCTTCTGTCGGTCTGTCTGTCTGGTGGTGACGTGGAGCGAGCGGATGCGCTAATGGGAGAGTGAGCTCTTGGAGCGAATGAGGTCAGTTGAGTTTTGGTTGTTTGTTGACGATGATGGTAAGTAAAGACGGGACTGGAAAAACGAAAGCTCTGGATTATTTGGCTCGAAGAAATCCGCGTTCTCGTGAGAAACCAACGTGTAAATGGTTTGAAGAGGGTATTTTATTTGGCGACGCATGTTCACAAAATCGATCCCCAGATCACTCTGTGACGAAAATGGCTCAAGGTGCGCGACGACAACTCGATGATGGAACTGGCAGCGCGCCGCTGTCCCCTGCGGCCAAGTCCGTGCTCGCGGGATCGGTCGCAGGCATGGCCAGCGTCGTGGTGTGCCACCCGTTCGACACGATCCGCACGCGGCTGCAGATCTCGCCGCTGCGGTTCCGCGGCTTCTTCGACTGCGCGCGGCAGACGCTGGAGCGCGAAGGCGCGCGCGGGCTCTACAAGGGCTTCCTGCCGCCTTTTTTCAGCCAAGCGGTGTACAAGTCGGTGATCTTCACGACGTCGTCCAAGCTGCGCAATGACGTGCTGCCGCGCGCGAACCTGAGCCCGTCCGCGGTGTCGCTCTTGAGCGGCGCGATCGCCGGCGGACTCAACGCGTTCCTCGTCACGCCCGTCGAGCTCATCCGCAACCGACTGCAGGTGCAGTACGAGAGCCCGCGCGCGAGCAGGAAGTACCAGGGCACTTTGCACTGTATCACACAGGTCGTGCAGCGAGAGGGCGTGTTCGCGCTCTGGAAGGGGCTCACGACGACCGTGCTGCGCGACTCGCTGGGCGTTGCATGCTACTTTCTCGGCTACGACTTTGCGCGCGCGCGATTGAGCAACATGCAGGCGCTGCAGGGAAAAGACACCGCCGTGCTGCTGACGGCTGGCGCTTTCGGAGGCATCAGCTTCTGGGCGATCGCGTTGCCGTTCGACACCATCAAGTCGCTCATCCAAGTGGACGGCACACATGGCGCGTACACAGGACTCATCTCTAGCACGTCGCGACTGGTGCGTGAGCACGGCGTCTCGCATCTCTTTCGCGGCTGGCAGGCAGCGTTCTCTCGCGGGATCCCGGGGGCGGCAATCACATTCTGGGCGTTCGACCGAACGACCACGTACTTGAATGAACGCGAAGCTGCTGTGCGGTAGATCGAGCGATGGACACCTGGAGAAGCGAACAATGGCAAAGCAAGAGGTAACACTGGAAAATGAACTTTGTGAGATTGTATTTTGGTCTCATCTTGCGCTTGCCGTGGCGTCCCTCAGGGTGAGTGTTGGCGGAGTATGGTCGCGAGTGTTGCTACTCGCTTGCCGAGACCAACCGCCTTGTCTTTAAACATTTCGTGAATCGAGTCTGGGTCGGTCGGGTAGCAGAGCGACGGGAACCCGTTGCTGTCCGGTTGCACATTCGCCAGCGGCTGGAAAGGACCCTCAGAGACAATCGCCGACGCGCCGAACGCGCTCGTCCAGCGCTCGCCTCCGACGATGATCATGCGGAACACCATCATCGAGTGCAGCAGATTGACCATCGTGAGCTCCTCGCCGGACGAGATGCCTCCGCCCGTGACAAACACCGCGCCGATCTTGCGGCTCAGGTCTTCGGAAAGCGCCCACGTGCTCATAAACTCCGACATCTATGTACAGATATAACAACATTAACGTTAGCAAAACGAACTGTACATGCCTATGGGGTGCTTTACAGACAGCCGACAGAAATCATTCAAGGTGAGAGGAGAAAGCACATGACGCACCTTGGGTTCGACGTTGGCGTTAATCACATGCGAGCCCAGGATCACCGCGTCCGCCCAGAGTACGTCCTGCGAGAAATTCGCGCTTTCCACTGTGCGCACGCGCAGGTTCGTGTCGTTCGCGACCACAGTGCGCACGCCCTGTTCGACTGCCTGCGCGAGCTTGGCCAGGTGCGTGCCGTTCGAGTACACCACCAAGACGCGCGCATCGGGAAAGTCGTTGCTGTTCGCGCCGCCGCCAGCGATGATCCATGGCTGCTGGTGGGCTGCAGGTACACCAGCTGCACCGTGGTGGACCGCTGGGAGCTGCTGCAGCGCCACGAGCACCTGGTTCGAGACCGCGATGACGCGCACGAGCCCGACCGCCGTGGCGAGACAGAAGAGCACGAGGCCGATCGCGCCGAGGCGGCGCAGGTCCACGCGCGTGGACTCTCTCACACGTGGCGCAGGGATGCTCATGTGGTTATTGTTGGTCGTAGGGGCGGTGGCGGTGACGTCGCCAGCTGCTGCGGCGCGCGGGTCGAGCAGCGGCGTCCTGTCGCTGGCGTGGAGAGCTCCTCGCGCGTTCATGGCGATTGATCGATTGACTGACTGACTGGTGTGGGACTCGCTCACTCGTTGAAGACCAGGGCGATTGCGATTGACAAGCATCCAGACTCTCTTCTTCTATTGAAAATTATACACGCGCTTTAAGATAGCAATCTCAAGCCAGATGTGTGCTTCGTCCTGTGAAGCTGCAATTCTCACCACGTTCACCTATGTGTTTCAAGCATTTTGCAAACGATGCCTCACTTGAAGCACAAACCAACAAGAGGCAAAGCAAACGCAACTTGGTGCATGCACATACATCTGTTTGAACAGCAAACTTTTTGTATTTTGTGTTATGCTGTTTTCAAACTACTCGCTTGTAGCTAATATGCAATCAAAATGAAATATGCAAAGAAACGTAGAGAAGAGAGAACTGCTGCACTTAGATCGTCGTCGCGTTCAGCGCTGCCTGCATCCACGTGTTCGTAGTCGCACAAATGTAGAGGTTCAAAGCATCGTACCGGATCGTTCCTTGCGCACACGTCATCGACGTTGGCCTGGTGCCGCTGCCGCCGAACACCACTTCGCCCGCGGAGAAGATCACTTGATCCGTAGTGGTGACAATGAGCTTCCGCGTTGAGATCGTCAGACTCGTGTCCACCGACAGCCCCGTGTGTGTGATCGACGCCACATCCATGTTGAACTTGAGGTCCTTGGCGATCTCCACTCGGTCGCTGTCAGCGACGACCCGGAAGACGTCGTGCTCGACGGAATTGGTGGTGTTGGTCACCACCAGATCGTGCGAGTCAACCCGGACTTCGCCGCCGTAAAAGTCGATGTTCGTTGCAGCGATCGAAACTTGGGTCGCTGCAGACAGACTGATCGTCGTGCTCGTCGCGTGTAGCTCCATGCTCAGCGCGGACGCAATCATTTCGTTCCTTGTGACCGACAAAATGCTCGTATCATCGGGACTTTTCACGTAGAGACCACCGTTTTGAGTTCCAGCGTCAACGCGAAGGAATACGAACCCGCCCGCCGAAGTGTCATCGCCCGCTCGAATGGTCGCGCCACCGCCAACGTCAGCAGCCGATTTTCCGGCGGTCAGAGTGATCGCACCGCCAGCACCAGTGTCAGCGTCTCCAACAGTCATCGAGATCGCACCACCAGCTCCTCCTGTAGACTTTCCTGCCGTGACAGCGACAGCGCCAGAGTTTGCGCCAGAAGCATCATTTGATTGGATCGCAGCGTTGCCGCTGGCAAATCCACTGCCTCCTTGTGCTGTTGTGATGGCCACACCATCACCGATCGCATTGGTGCTGGCTCCACTGGAAATCTCTACCGCGCAGCCAACACCGCCAGACCCGCTGCTCGAACCAGACACCACCGACACCTTGCCGCTAGTCGCACCGCCGCTGCTGCCAACCGTCAACGAAATCGCACCCGCTGAGCCACTGCCGCTCCAACCAGCCGCGATGCTCACGCCGCCAGAAGCGCGCGACACGGCAGGTGCTGTGCCATTTGTAGCCGTGCCAGTGCTCAGCGCCAGCGAACCGCTCATGCCGCCCACAGTCGAACTCGCGTCCGCAGACATAATCAACACGTTGCCGCTGCACGTGGCAGTCGACGACGCGGCGCTCGAAAGCGTGATCGCGCCGCTGCTTCCGGACGCAGACCCGCCAGACAACGCAATGTCGCCGCCGTCGCTACCAACACCAGGACACGATGTCAGACCAGCCGACAACGTGATGTCACTACCCTCGCCAGACTTGCCGTAGCCCACCGACAACGAGATAGATCCGCCGCTGCCACCGCTCGACGCTCCAGAACACACCGTCATACCACCGCTTGATCCATTCGAAGACGCGGAAGAAGACAAAGTCACCGGGCCAGTCGACAAACCAGTCGCTGGATTCGAAAACACGACACCAGCACTTCCGATATTCACAGCGCCGCTCAACGCGCTCGAACCAACCCCGGTCCTCTTCTTCCCTGTCCTCTCCCGTCCTGTCGGTTTTCGGTTTGCTTTCCTTTGCTTTCTTTTGCTTGCCTCAGCTCCCCTCCTCCCACCCCAAAGAGAACGAAAGAAAGCGACGCGCAGCGAGACAAACGAGAGCAA
>JAADVK010000467.1:0-24404 GCA_023334975.1 Globisporangium sylvaticum
CCCCCCCCCCCGAGCCGAGCCGATCCATTCCTCTGCGTCTAACCACCCGAATCGAAAAGAATAAAGTATGCGTTCGCTTCTCTTCTCCTCGTGTTCCTCCTGTTCAGGGTATGTGATTGATTGAAAAGGTACGATAGATACACCTTGGTACCCAAAATAAAACCCAGCAACCCAAAATCAGATGTGGGCGGGAGTGATGGTATTTTTGTTGCCGATGTTGAAGCAATCGCTCATCAGTCAGCCACAAGAAAAGCCATCGAAAGAGGGACGAAGAAGAGGAAAAGCAAAGGAAGGCACTTTGTTTTCGGCCGATCCCCACGGATCAAGAACGAGCGCTCTCCGCAACATCATCCTTGCTGTATCAGGTGTGTACTGGTGTCATGTACGTGTGTGTGTGTGTGCGGTTTTGCGCGCTCGCATGGACTGTATTTTGAAGGCCTCCCTACGGAGCATGTGGCGCTTGCGGTTGATTACCTTGTGTGGCTCGGTGGAGAGCTTTAAACATGCTTTTGTGTGTCTGTTCTGCCGACAGTGCGGAGAAGCCCTTCTCTCACAGCGAAGCCGAATTCATGAGCGACACAGCGCCACGCAAGCGGATGAAGCGAACCAACGATGCTCAGAGTACACCCCGAGCGTCGCGTCAATCAATACCGAGCGCTGCTATACCTACAGCTAGTGGGTCGCGAGGCGCTGCCTTTAGGAGTCCGCTTCGCAGAATGGACGCAACACAACCACGACAAAGCAGAAGAATCGCGACGCCTCGACCCCAGTTGCCTCTGACCCCAGGCGGCAATGTGCCCATGGCAAGCCCACCGATATTCAGCGTCGGTGTAGCTCCTCCTCGCAGGGTGGAAACACCACGTCAACGACTCAATCGAGTCAACGGAAAACATTCGTCGTCGACCAAATCCAAGCCGTCCCAGCCATTTCAGCGCGTGAACGGTGCTCGCCTACCACGGACCCCCAGCGAGCCGTTCTTGAGCCCAAGCTTTCGATCGCGATTTCCTGCTGCTGTTCGTTCAGCAAAGCCACCAATGTCGTCCGTGAAAGCAAAGCTCGGCTTCTCCGGAGATAAACACTCGGTCCCTGCTGCCCCATCGAAAGGTTCAGCTTCCACGATAAATCAGCCAGCAGCGCGACAAGAAAATCCCAGGCTCGATGTGCTCGCACGGTGGATTCAACTGTACATCGACGAGAGAAAATGGCACAACGCGATGCGAGTGATCGGAGAAGCGCTACAGCTAGACCCCGCATCTCCGGCATTACAAACGCAGAAAGCACTGGTGCACAGCCACATTCTTGTGTAAGTACCATCTCTTTCGCTGACCCACCAGCCTTACCAATCTTGCATCAACTCACTCGTTCTATCTGTAAACTTTCACCAGCGCCGAGACCAGTGCAAACAGGCGCCTTGAAGCAGAAGCAACGACGAGGCATCACCGAGATGCAGAGCGAGCTCAGCGCGCCAAACGAGTTCGTCAAGGCTTCGAGAAGAGCCGTCACAGAACGTTTTACGATGTCTTGAATGTGCGCAGCAGTGCAACTGCGATGAGATCAAGAACTCGTATCGCGTGCTGGTGCGTCAGCACCATCCAGGTAAGACACGCACTGTTACAGTAGACGCTGGAGGCGTCTACAATACCAACGCGATATTTTGCTTTTCCCTCTTTCGCGTAGACAAAAATCAGAACGCGACTGGAGCCGATGAGATCAAATGCATCACTGAAGCTTATCGAGCGCTCTCTGATGCCACTCAGCGAAGAAACTACGACGCGTCAATTTGCTCTAAACGCCTTTGGCGTTGACTGTCTCAACCTCCCATCGGTGAAGTGTTCTTGTATTCCCTTCACAAGCAATTGAGTGCAGTTTGTTATATCTCGCTGTCGATGCTTGTGCATTGTCCCGGTTGACTAAGTTTATCAAGGCGTTCGAAGAAAAAATTAGCTAGCAGCAGGTTTTCGCACCAACAAGCCATGTATTTGCACGACTCCTGAAATCTGTTCTCGCATGCACCTGTTCTCATTTACATAACATATGAGCCAGGAGAAAAAGAGAGGCGCGCACCGCTCGATCGCCAAACACGACGACAGCTCGGCGCAGGAGTTTGGAAATGCTGCTAAGAAGCGTAAGGACATGCGATCATGTAATGTGACGAGTGAGTGGTAAGTAGAAAAAACAGTTCCTTTGGGTCGTAGATATCCCCATATTGCACTTTCAATTCGTGGCGCTCTCTCGCGCATACCCACATCGCTAATTTGACTGAACAAAGGTGAACTACGTAGTAGTAGCGTGGGGATCTGCAGCGATACTCCCGGGAAAAGTAAAGTCTACCAAAGTCACTTCGTTACATGTACTCTATCATGCATAGCAGATATATTCAAATTGTTTCAGGGATTCAGCTTGCTTTCCGAGCTTTCTCCCAACTAGTTTCATCCATTCCTATTCTGATAGATAGCCTTCAATGATTCTCACTAGCATTGCTGGCACGGCTACTGAACAGCGTGTGGATCTGATCGTCTTTGTTAATGAGATGCTCACAATTCTAGCTTTTCAGGCATTAACCGACACACCGACGACGAGCACATTGAGGACTCGTTCGATGAGGCGATCGCTAAGAGGGTGTGTGTTACCGGTATTGTACTCTCAAATAACACCATTTTGGCGAACATTGCAGCAGTTAGCATTCATCAGCAGCTCGTGTCACCGTATGCACGAAAACGCCCAAAACTGTTCGGTCGACGGCTCTGGGACGGATCGGTCCAGCACATTCGGCTCCCTCGGAGCGTATACTTTCACCTGTCGAATGTGCGTGTCGCGACCATTCTGGTGCATCGCTATGATCGCGACCTGCAAGAAAAAAGTTCGCAGAGGGGTCTGCTGAGACGCATTCACAGCAGAACAGATGCACAAAAAGTCAGTACAAGACGGATAAGCAAGTAAATACAGCCTTGCTCTCCTGCTTACCTCGTCTTCTCCATCGGAGACACTCAGCGGGATCGTGACCCAGCCGTTTGGCTCGGCGATGCTCTGCGCGTGGATCTCCTTCAGGTCGTGCACCGTCGAGCCGCAGCGGATCGAGATTTTCTTGGGCGTGTAGCTCTCGTCCAGCTTGTAGTCCAGATAGAGCGCCACTTCTTTCAGCGTCATCTTCTTGTGGAACTGGATGTTGATCAAGTGCGGTTGGCTCCCGTCCGACTGCCAGTACGTGTCAACATTGTCTGCAATAGAAACACAAAGACACAGAGTGAGCATGTCGTCAGGGCGAACACTCACGTGTCTGTGGGCGACATCACAAGCACTTACTGTCACGGAGCTGGTCGACGCCGTTGCCGGGCTTGGCGGTGGAGAGCGACCAGACGGCTTCGTCGCCAACCTCTCGGCGCGCGTCTTCATGCGCCATTTTGGCTGCCCTTTCGAATTGAAGCGGCAAAAAAGGAGTGAAGTCGAAACCCTCCTTATTTTAAGAAAGAGGTTTGTTGATTGCATTGGAATTAGAAATGAAATTGCACGCCATATATACGTAAAGTCATCCATTGATTCCAATCATACGTTTGGTGTAAAGAGATTAGAATGTAAGCTTTACAATATAGAGAAAAATAGGACAGTGATTGTCTTCACATATTTGGTCAATCCGCGATTCGAATCGCCGTTCTGGACGCTCGACCAATCAGCTGTGGCTGTCTTCAAGCAACCTCATCGGACATTCACCCAAAATAATATGGCTGCACCCAAAAGAAAGAGCAACGCTGGCGAGGATATTTAGTACGAAGCATCAAAATGAATTGTTTTCCAGGTTTCAAAAGTACTGGACGAGACACAATGGTTGAGAAGCAGGTCGCGCGAAGGTGACGCCAGGAAGGTTGCACTTTTGCTATTTTGCGCGGGGTTTCCCTTTGAAATTCCAGCAAAAAAAAGCAACAACGGAAATGGAGGAGAAGAACAAGACGGCAGCACTCAAGATCGCCGCTGCGGACGCACCAGTTGGCGGCGCGGACGCTCCGCAGCAGTCGCAGATGCAGATGCAGCTGCTGGGCTTGTCGACCGACCACCAGAGCGTGAGTGACGCGCACAATGAAGTGGACTCCAGCCTCGAAAGCGAGCGACAGAGGCGACTTGGATCCTTTGAGCTGCTTGATGCTGCGATGGATAACGTTGTCGAGCACGACGGGAACGACGACATCGAAGAAGACCATGTGATGGTGGAGGTCCAGGAGGTGCACGAGCAAGGTGTTCAGATGGGTGGGTGCGATACAGAACAATTGAATGCACAGCAAGTCACGGGTGGTGAAAACGTCAATGAACCTGCGAACGGCGTCGACGTTCCTCAGCCCCAAGAAGAAGTTGGCACTCTAAGTGCCAACGTGAACATGCACGCGCATCCACTGCGGACGCTGACGGAGTCTGGAGAAGCGACAAGAGAGCCGAATTCAGCAAGCGAGATCGCAACTGCGCCTCATGGAGTTACTAATCTTTCAAGCTCGGCTTTGCCTGCGTCAATGAGCATTTCTGCGCACTTTGCTCCAGATGAGACGTCAGCGATCCATGAAGAAGTCGGTGGTTTTGAGAAGTACGAGCCTGAGTTGCTGCAGTGGATTCAAGCGTGTCAGTCTGCGGATCCAGGTAAGAAACTCTGCGGATTTACACATTTGATGGATTTGCTTGAAAACTAACGCGCTGCTATGTCTGTCGATCTATCCGTGTCGTTAAAGGACTCCCAGCTTCCGAGGACGACGTGTTGATGTTTGTCGAGACCAAGTTCCCTGAGCTTCTTGAAAATGTCGCGACGCTGTTTGAGTGGCTGGCCCAGTTTTTGACAATCTACAACCGAATCGAAACGCCAGGAGCTCTGTCCGAATCCAACGCATCTGCAATCAAGCACTTCGAGCGGTTCCCAGATGAATTCAAGCTCGGTGCCATCCAGCGGCTTGAAGAAACAGGAAATTTGGCGAAAGTTGCAAATGAGTTTGGTCTCAAGAGCACAACCACGTTGGTGTACTGGAAATACCAGCGAGATGAGGCGGGTCAGCTGCTGGCGGCGCGCAGCCAGCTCAATGAGCACGGACGGAAACCCGGCTTTGCTAACGAGCCAGAGCTCCTGGAGTGGGTGCTGTCTCACAGAGAGACCCCGATAACGAAACAGGACATCTTCAACTACATGGTTACTGCATATCCAGAGTACGCGACAACAAGAACAGCAGCGGCGTTGAAGATGTGGATTGCGCGCTTTCTCAAGAGGCACCTATCGCCAGGAATGTCTTCGTCGTCGAAAGAATTGCTCACTGCATTACCTGCTGGCGATGGAGCTGAGCCTGAGCCGGCTGATGACCTCGCGGAGTCTGCTGCTTCAACAGCCAGTTTACTAGTCCCAGCAACAGCGCCGCCTTCTTCTCCTACAGTATTTACAGTGAAGCCGCGAGTGGTGTCGTCTCTTTCGTCCGCCACAAATGCACAGACGAAGCGGCGAGAAAAAAGAGGCTGCCCCGAAGGATACGTGCTTCACTCGAACGAATTCAAGCTGAATGCGTTACGGAAATTGGACGAAGGCAAAACCATGAGCGAAGTGACCGAGGAGCTTGGTCTGAAAAGCCAGAATACCCTTGCGTACTGGAATAGTATTCGAGACAAGCTGGCGACATCAGAAAAGAAGCGCTTTCGTCTCGCTGGTGGTGGTCGACGAAGCAGCTGCACATTTGAAGATGAATTGCTGACATGGGTTACGGATCGCCATCAAAAAGGACAAGGTGAGTTAGCGATGCACTTCGTGTTGTTGCTGTTTGTTTGGTTGCCAGATAGATGTCTAACATGTTTACTTGCTCCTTCCTTGCCAACAGGAACTGACGTGAAAGCAGTTTTGGATTACATGCGGGAGTCGCACTCGTCTTTCACTGATGGGAAGAAAGAACCGACACTGCGCAAATGGATTTTGCGATTTTTCAAGCGATGCTGGAGAGCACCGACAACAACCCCTGGATCGAGCAGCGATGTTGAGAAAGCGCACATCTTTGTGTAGCTCAAGCCAAGAGCTATCCCCTGATCAGGAACGATCCATTCTCCGTTTCGCGCCGTTTCGTTTGATCAGATCTGATCCCAAGCGGCGCTTGGTGAGGATGGGATGGAGGGAAAAGCAGTGAGCAGGCGAGCAGTGTAGAGAAGCTGAGTTGATCATGAATACAAGGAAGCGTGGGAGAAGGAGTTCGTCAAGCGTAAGCTCAAGTCTCAATGCTATCGAGCAACTGACATCTCAGCCGCAGCAGCCGGCGCATCATTCATTACTGGATCGCATTAATATCCGTCATCAGAAGAGCGCTCGTAGCGGCACACAGACTCAACAGCTATACGCGCCATCGGAACGACCTCATACATCAGGAACGCCAGAAGTGAAGTCAAACCAGAGTGACGACGACGCTGCAGCCCGAGGTTCCGATAGTGTTGGCATAAACGCAGATGGTCGGTGGCATCTGGCTCCTGCACGCAACGCACCCCGACCCCAGCGCCGACATCAATACACGATTTCTGTCTCAGACTTTGAAAAGAGTAAGCCTTTGCTCAAATGCTCATGTTTTGATTATGACCGAAGCCATCTCATTGCTTGACGTGCTGTGTTGCGTGTAGAATATGGGAAAGATGATGCGATCATGCGATACATGCTTCAAGTCATCCGCAGCAAATGCGCAGTGCGACGACCTGACATTCCGAAAGGCAAACGTAAGTGAAGCGTTTCTTAGAATTTGTCTGATCTGGTACGATTCGATGTTCGTTTTCGGATAAAGGAGAGCGCAGCCCCATTTCCGCTTCTGTATACACTCGTCGAAGAAGATGTGAATTTCCAAGAAGCTGATAACCAGCTACTCGCCCTGGACTTCACTCCGTCAAAGACACAAGTGCTGGAGCTACTTCATGGAATTGTCGGTGACTACATGGCTGCGATGGACGAGACCCCGATCATTGTAAGTAAAGAGATTTGCCAATTATGAAACATCATGCATAGTGGCTAATTCAGCGCTTTGTTGTGTCTCCAAGTCCATGAGTTCCAGGTTTTCAAAAGTTCTCACACCTTTTGCTCCGCAATATCGAAGTGACTTCTTTCGATCGCTTGGGAAACCGTCTGCTGCCGTTCTTCAAGCTTTCGCGGAGAAACTGCAAGCTGTTCGTCGTGCTTTGGAAACGTACTTCCGTCAGCTCGGAGCTCTGAAGGCTGAGCATGTGAATTGTCTCGACGCGATGAGAAATGCCGAAAAGAACCTTGTGAGCAGAGCATACCAAAATGAAGATTTGGCGATGAGTGAAGTCGGCTATTCTGCTGTGCTGGATACTGTGAATGCACAGCAGTACGACGACGCGCAGAAATCCTGGGCGGCTTTCTTGAGGTACGCGAAAGAAGCTCCGTTGTTACTCCAGCTCGGGTTTTTGCTGGTGGATCAACGCCGGTTGATTACAAAGATTTTCGATCATGCGTCACAACGAATTGCGGAAATGGATCGGGCGTTACCTGGAATCTACAAGTCGTTCTTGAGGGATATTCTTCACGAAGTGGATGGCAAAATCGAGAAGGTGACGAAGATCCCGACAAGCTTTGAAGATGCGAACGTGTGGCTTACCCATGTCACGGAAATGCTGCCATCTCATCCGTTTCGCCAAAGGTTCGATGCGAAATGCGAGAACTTGGCGAAGCTCCAGGAATTACTTCGAGAGCATCAGCCACAGTCTTCTGACTCTGATGGCGATGACGGAGGGTTGCGAAAACTGGAGCGTGAGTGGGAGTCAACTTTTGAGACGCTGATGGTGTGTCTGGGGCGAGTCCAGGATCGCGATAGCGAACATCGCCGGAGCTTCTATGACCTGGCTATCAAAACGGGCGAGCACATCACTGCTCAGCTGGATCTAATTCGGAGAGAGTTTGAAGCGATTCCGATGCGTCTTACAGAACTGGCTGATTTTCGAAACGAGAACCATGTGGTTGCCAAACGACGGGAAAGAGAGCTTGGTGCACAGGCGGACAACATCGTTCGCAGGTTGGAAAACCTCGTTGAGCTGGACGTTGAGTGCAAAAGTGTGGAGCGTCAGTTCAGTTTATATGAGCGTGAGCATCGTGCAACCACCGAGTACCAGCAAACAGGCTTGCGTGCGTCTCTACTGGCTGAAGAAAACGATGCGCCGCCACTCCCGACCGATGCTCCAAAACTCCCAAGTGAACTCCTTCTCCAGCACATTGTCGCAGCGCTGGATCTACGAAAGTGGTTCGATTCGTGGAGCAGGTTGGTGGACAAGTGGGAAACCTCGCCACTGACGTCAATTCACCCCGGGATGGTCATGAACAGAGTACGACAATTTCGGCGTCGGCTTCTCCATGCGTCGTCTCGCTTATTTCGACCGGGGCTTGGCTTGAGTGAAAAGGCGGAAGATGTATCGTTTCTAGCGAAAGATCTGGAGTTGGCGAGCATTTTCGATCAAAGCATCGATCAAATGGCGAAAGACTGTCGGGTTTTTCAAGCCGCATCCTGTGGACCATTCTCTGAGGAGCGGTGGAAAATCGTGGACGAGATGCTGCAATCTCTGCCATCTTTTGACTGGAAGAGCAAATCGAGAAACCAGTTCACTTTGCGCCTTCTGAAAGAAAACTGGGAGGCTCATCTTCCACAACAGCAGATGGACGCTTTCCTCAACCTCTGCGATCAGGCCATCGTGGAATCAAAGGTTCACATGAAAATGGCACAAGCACGGCAGCGGCTGACGCTGCTGAATATTGAAGTCTTCGAAGAAAACTACAATATCCGGTGCGAAAATGTTCAGCATGTCCTCGTCGAGCTCGAGAACTTGCTGCTTGGTAATATGATGAATTTGCTGCGGCATGGCCAAGAAGAAAACGCGCTTCTCTTCTGGAGAATACAGCTCAAGATAGGGGTCTCCCCTGAATCGAGTCGCGCAATGACCAAGTCAGCAAAATCTGACCTTGACAGTAAGCTTCTCGGATTCCAGTTTGGAGAAGCACAAGCATCGATGAACCGCAACAATATCTCCCTCAATGGAGTGCTGTTTCAAGCACAAGTCGCCCATGTCGAGCTCCCGATCGGTCACGAGTACGTTGGCTGCAATCGACTTGCTGTCGTGACGCCATTGACTGAGCGGTGCGTGTATGCGATATTCAGTGCCATGAGAACACACTCATTGGGACTAACCATCCCATACACATCTCAGAAGTTATACGACGAACAGTTCTCGCTGCTGACCGCCATTTCGCAAGTGCTTATGAAGCCATCTTTCTCTTTCCGTTGTGGACCTAAGGTTCGGAATTTGGACATGATCGGAAAGCTCATCAATGCCGCTACTGCATTGGGTGGCATCCTACGCCTGGATGAATTTCTTCAACTTCCAGCCCCGCTCCGTTCAGCGTGCCATGAGAAACTTGTCCAAACGTACCATCAATTCCACACTCGTCATCTTCATCAAGCGCCATCTGGAGTCAGTCGAAGCTTATCCGCAGGCGGCGGGAATGCAACGATCTTCATCCCATTGGTTGGCGACGATCGTTTACGAGAGAGTGGGTTCTTGGACTCGCTCCAAACTCCGTTCCATCCGCTTGCGATCGTTTTGTCTTCGATCGGCTATTATGTCGAAGGTTTGCTTCTCCTCGAAGGGTTCACATCCAGTCAAATCGACGAAATGCAAGTGGGGACGTTTTTCGCGAGTTTCGCTGCAGCCGAATCGGAGTTGTCGCGTTCTTCGACGTGCTACCGTCTGGCGAGCAATGTAATTAAAGAAGCGAGACACATCAGGACCTCGTTTCGAGCTGTTAGTAGCGACTCGGAGTCGTTGCCTGTACAACTGAACTCGTCCTTGTCGAGTAAACGGGGCTCAACTTTTGGTATCAGCAATCCCAGTGCGAGCAACCAGTTCAACGCCACTGTTGAACAGAGTTTCTTCAAGAAAGCCATTCGAAACATCTTCCTGCCTGTTCTGAACCAGAGCAACAGCAGTGCGCTGACTCGGAGGTACCAGGAGCTGGTGTCAACATGTTTCCAGCTCGCTCCATCACATTGCCTGGTCGCGGACAAGTCGAAAGGAGGATCAAGAGAAGAGGATCTTGCGGAAGCGTTGTCCATTTGCCTAGAGCATTCGCACTATGCGAGGAGCGAGGTGCAGATCAGTATTGGCATGGATATCTGGCGAGCACTACAGAGAAACCAGGTGATCGCTGTCTATGGATCGTCGGGAAGTGGCAAGACAACCTGCATCAAGACACTTCACCATGCGCTTTCGGTGCTCGAGTTCACCGACATCGACTCGGATGCCGTCGCAGTGAGTCAGTGCCAACCCCACCAAGATCCTGGAGTGCCACGAAACAGCAATTCGGATCTTATTGTACTGAATCCCAGCTTATTCTCGCTTGACGAGCTGTATGGATCTCCAGCGAGCGCGTCTACACGTCACGAGAACGTTGGACTTATCAGCAAGATATTGTCTGCGAGATCGAGCCCAGCAACAAATGAGTATTCTTCACAGCTGAGAACCTGGGTACTCGTTGATGGTGGTGGTCTCGACAGCGCGTGGCTTGAACCTCTCTAGGAGTATTCGCAGACACAAATTCCTGGCTTCACCTTCTCGATGGATGCAGCGTGAAGGTCCCTCAAGACGTGAGCAACCGAGTTCGCTTCATCGTTGAGATCGTCGAGCTTCGCGACTTTTCGCCTCGTCTCCTGGCCGATTGCTGGAGCACGTACGTACCATCGAGCTCGGTCTCGCACGTCGAGATTATCCAGGCGTGGCGGAGTTCTTGGGAGAGAAAGATCGTTTTCCCAGCTGAGTCAAGGGCATCGAACAACTTGGCGGCCGTGTTTGCAGCTGCTGAGCTCCTTGTATCGACCATCTGCGCCAAATTCGTTGTCGAAGAGATGGGGAGAGCTGACAAGAGTGTGGGTACTAGATCACATTCTGAACATGTCCAAGAGGAATCACTGCCGAGCGAGCTGCACCTAGGACTCCTTTCCATGAACCACATGACGCAAACTGCGCTGAAGCTCGTCACCTCGCTGTGCCTTGAACATCGAGCAAACCTGGAGGAGCTCTCGCGCACTCAAGTAAGCCTCTTGGTGTGTTTCTCAGTTGTATGGTTTTTTTCGGACCACCTGGACGATTCCATGAAGCACAAGATGGAGCACTTTATTCGAAGTCAAGCGAAAGGTTTTGCCGAGTTGAAGTATCTGCGCGATCTCCCAGGGAGCATTTTCAGTGGAGATCACTTTGGGAACGTCTGGGACATGCTTCAACCTCTGCAGTACCGTCCTGGGCTGAGTGTCGCTGGGAACATTGGATTGAGCGGCGAATTGGCAAGTGAACAGGTGGTGTGCGATCCTTCCAGTGCGCAGTTTGTGGTCGTTGCACCGTCTGCGAGGACGCTTGTGAGGATTTGCAGTCAGCTGATTCGTTCGTCGCAGTCTTTTCTCTTCACTGGCACCAGTGCTGCAGGGAAGACTTCGCTTCTGAGGTTGTTAAGACTCCTGAACGAAGATGATGAAGCCGCGGAAGTGGTGGTCGATGCGTCTCTCGACCAGCGTCAGACACACGGAATACTGAACTGGTTGAAGATGCCGGCCTCGTGGTTCTGTCCAACCTCAGCACCTCTAGATTCATCGGGAGCGCGGGCAAAATTTAAAGAGGAGTCCCAGTTGTTTGCGCCACGAACGATGTATTCGATCGTTTTCCTGGACGATCTTGGCTCGAATGTCTCGGGTGAGATGGGAGCGCAGGAAGAGTTTGTCCGGCTTCTACTTGACCATCAAATCGCGTTCAGTCGGAGAGAGCAGAAGTTTGCAGCGCTCGACGAGGACATTGGCGCTGCGATGCGCGTGAAAGACACATCGCTGAGTACCGACGCGAAAGTTCCCGTCTCACTCGTACGGCTGATGCGTCATTTCGCCGTTTTCCAAGTCCCAAACTACGATCGAAAGTAGCTGCTGAGTATTTTCAAGTCCAAGTTTCAAGCGCACTTTCACGACGGGATCCCTACAACCAGTACCGGGACGCAACACTCAAGTTCTCAAAACGCAGGCGAGCGATTTTTATCGATGGAGGAGACTGCGCTTCGAGCGAGTATCGATCTTGCGGTCGAGCTGAATGCGATCCAAAGTGCTATGCAAAGCAGTCAAGAAGATGCTGTTGAAGCGGGATACCTCGTGTTCAATCTCCACCACGTGAGCGCTTTGTTGGGGCGTACGCTTGCGTTTGCAGGCTCTCTGCGTGAGAAAGAGCGAAATCCGTCGTTGCTTTCGTTGGGAAACTGCATCAGTCGTGGGTGAGTGAGATTCGAAACATGTTTCTCGCCAACTTTTCGTCGGCCATGCGTCCAACAAAGCAGCAGAGCACGAGATTCTCAGCACAGAATGTTCGCAGTGAACACAGAAGTGATCAACTTGTCCCGTTAAGCAGCAGCAATGCAGTTGAGAAAGTATGGAACGGACTGCGCTTGATTAACGAGAAATACTTCAGTGTCTCTTTGCGCGACGACCCGCATGTGCTAGCATCCGTTGAAGTGGTCTATTTTACACTGCAGCTGGCGTCGAAGTACTCGCAGCTGTCAGTGACGGAGCAGCTCGTGAAACTTCGAGAGATCATGACAACAAACGCCAGCGCATCATCGTCTTCGTCATCGACCCGAAGCAGAAGCAGCAACAACAACCAGGGAACGTACTCGTGAGAGTCCACTACTGAAATCATTCAGCGGATCTTGTTGCAGCTTGCATCTCCTGCTTCATGGTCATCCTCGTCTCCACCAGTGCGAACGTATCGGCCAGATGATCTTTCGACGTTGGAAGTGAAGCTCCTGGTGGGGAGTTCGTACGGGCTCAACAAGACGCTGCATCTGCTGCACGCGCTTGACGAGAAACGGCATTTGGTGATTAGCGCCGAAGATTCGAGACCTGTAGCAGAGTGTCTTCTGCGCTTCGTGTGTGACTCACATGGTTTGCAAGTGAAACGGATCAGCTTCGCACGAGACCAGGAAGGATTGGACGAAAAGCTGAGGGCAATCCTGCACTCTGTCGTGATCCAGAACGAGCGGATCGCACTGTGGATTGACTGCGGAGACAAAGGATTGCGGAGTTGCTTCGGCGGCTCGCACGCGCTCTTTGGCCTCATCAAAGAACTGTGCCTGGACCAAGCGCCTTCGCTGCTTTGTGTTTTCATCGACAACAACACAGAAATGGAACCCACACCACGCGAGGAGCGTCCACCGCGGAAGACTTTGACCCTTGAGCTTCTCAATTGGATGCGAACGAGAGAGCGCTTCCAGTGGTTTTGCTTTGAGCGGATTGACGATTTGGACAAAGTCATGGTCGATTTTGCAAGAGCAGCAGTCGCCATGGCTCAGATTCATCCGCCTGGCGTCATCTCGCAAAGCACCGATGATACAACTTCGACAGCCGAGGACACGAACTCACTATCAGTGACCATGTGCCACCAAATCCACGTCAAGCTCACCGAATCGATGGTGGTCGGAATGAGTGAGTGCTTCCAACTGAACTACTACTTGTCGTTTCTCAAGAATTTTGTCGTGTTGTACCAGAGGAACCGGAAGAAACTGGAAGCACGTGTCGCGCATCAACAGCAAATCCTCGGCAACTTGCACACATTGCATCGACTGGAGGAAACACTTCATGCCAGGAGGATCTGGCTTGACGAAAGTTTAGCTCAGCTTCGACAAGCGCTGGAAGTCGCTACGGAAAGAGCACAGCAGCATCAAGATACGATATGGCAAGAACAACTCAGACGAATGCAGCAAGATGACGAGGAGGAGGACGAAGAACGCGACAAGAATGTCACTATTGCTCGTAACGAGCACACAACTTGGGTACTTCGGTCCAGTTGCGAAGAGCTTGAAGCCAGTATCACTGAGAGTGAAACCGAGTACCTCGAAATCTCGGAGCGCCTGAGCGAGTGGAAAGAAGTCGCAGCGACAGAAAGTGAGTTCGTGACCAAGTGGGAACAGGACCTGGAAAGGATGCGTGGAAATGAGACGCATAGCAAGCTGCTAGCTGATTCGCTCCTCCAGAGTGCTCTAATGGCGTACTCGTACGTTGCGTCGTTCCCCGTGCCCAAACTAGACAAGTGCGTCGCAAATCTGAAGAATTTGCTCTCGGGTTTGAACCAGGAAAACGACACAGGAGACTTGCCACTTGATGCTGGTCTGAAGGATTCAACCAATCCAAGAAATACTAACGACGAGGAGGAGCACGGCGATAGTGAAACGAGGCTGCTGTGGGGTGCGCGTTTCCGATTCCTTCGACAAAGTAACGCGTTCGACTCGGTGTGCCTCGCAGACACACTCTGCGACAGACTTCCCGTGTTCGTGGACCAAACCGGTATTCTCCAGCGCTGCTTCATCCATTTCTTCAGTGGTCACTCGCTGTTTTCGAGCCCAAGCGATGAGAAAGAGACGCTCTGGAGAGACACGAGCCACGCTGCGATGGTGGTTATGTGCGAAGACGAGAAGCTGGAGGCCAAACTCCAAGAAGCTCAGCGACGGAGCGTGCCAGTCCTGTTGATCAACTTTGATCTCCAGCAGACGCTTCCAAAGCTGCTGCCTTTCCTCGAGTACCTAAGCGGACACAAGCGCCAGGCTGCTCTGACCCAGACGACTGTGTGTTCGTATCACGCCCATCTCGTCGAGCATGAAGCACGGAAGAAGAAAAAGGGACCGCCAACCATCGCTGAATCCAGCACAAGGAGCAGCGTCGTCGGCGGTTGAAGCAGCGCTCAACTCAGCCTCCGGAGGAGGGGGAGAGGGCGACTCAAAACCTGCTGCCAGGAAGAAATTCGGAGCCTTCGCGTTGTCTACCGAGATCGCTGCAGCAGCCGTCACCGCCGCCGCAGTTGCTGCGACATCGAAAAGCGACGACAGAAGTGCAGTTCATCAGCACAAAGTGAGCACTTCCTCAGGAACTGCAATCCCCCGACAGCAAGGCAAATCAAGCGGCTCCGGATTTCAAATATATGCCGTTGCATCGACACCGATTCACATCCAGGACCAACATACGCTCGCAATGAACTTGGCAGTCTTCCAAGTGAACCTCACTCCAGAAGCGTTGGAAGACTTTTTCCACGAAGTGTGGATTCGAAAGTGCTATCCGAAGCTTCATAGAGAGATCCACGAGGTCGAGTCCACGCAAGTGGAGAGCGTGCGCCGCTGCTTGCAGCTGGAAAAGCGGTTGACTGAGCTATTGCTCTCAGAACCTTCCGTTTGTACTCCATTCAAAAAGGACTCGGTTCCTTGGACGCGAGCTGTCTTCCAGCACTATCAGCAGATCCCAGCGTGCTTTACCGAACTCAGCAAGGACAAGCGACGCCATCGCTCCGAGAAGTTCTTGGTGCACGAGCGCAGAGAAGAGATCGCAAAGGAGACGAAAAAGTACTCCCGGATCGCGAACCAGTTTGTCGGGATCGCAGCGAGCATGACCGCCGTGAGCACTCTGGCAGACCCTTCTTCGCAACTCTATGCTCGCAGCTACCGGTGGCTGGAGTTTGCGATCGAGCGGCAACTCGATCTCTTAAGTCCCGCTATCAGTCCTCACGACGACTGGACTTTCTCGCTGACAATAACGAGATGGCGCGGTCCATTATGATTGAGACCGTGCAGCAGCTGGTGTCGGGGTTCGCGTCCAAGTCGCATCGCCAGATCTCCCTCTTCTTGCTGACGGTGGAGAGAGAAGCCCAACGTAGCGAACAAGTCCCTGCGCACAATCAACATCGTCATCGCAATCAAGCTCAGGTCGCTCAAAGAGGATATCGAACTGCATACAAGCGCGCAGTCCAGTTGCTGAGTTCGACAAGCGGAACAGGCGCAACTGATGCTCGAAGAGCAGGCAAAGATGAAGAACAGGAACAAAAGCGTCCAAGCTCGCTTACGTCTGTGCCTCCTGCTTCATCGAGCGTGGTCGAGGTGCAGTCGCCCGAAAGTGGTCTTGAGGCTGGTCCAGCTTCCGCTGCGTCGCAAAGTAAAAGCCGATCCATGGTAGATCGATTCCGTCAAAAAGTGCGAATGTGCGCATTCGTGTTTGGGAGCTTGTCCAAGTCGAGCGACTCCACCACTGCGCGCCAAAGTCGAGCCAAACCACGAAGCGTCTACGCAGGCCTCGTGGGTATCAGCGACGTGAACACAAAAATCTGCACTGCCAGCAACAGCAAGAGCAGTATGACGCGGAATCCACCCTCGTCGTCCCAACAAAACGAGTTCAAAGAGCGAGCGGAGAAACTGTTGAACGACTTGCTGACGTCAGTGGACGCGCTCTGGCACGGCTGGAAGCAGGGGAAGCTGCAGTCGAAGTTGGACTTGCAGCGCGTTCTCTACTCGATGGGAATCCAGAGAAGCCGGCTTTCGCGCCGCAAGTCGGTTGGCGTCAGCGACGCGTTGCTCCAGCTTTCCAACGTGATTGCCTTGGTGGACCACGAAGATGTGTACGGTGAGTACGCAGTTACAAGTGTCGGTAAAGAACTTGAAGCGATGGACCCCAAGCACTTTGAGAAGCAGATGGGAAGGCTTCTCATCACAAAGATGCACTTCTCCGACCGATTTGTCGGCGCTATGGATGCGTACATTGACAACCAGACAGTAGTTGAAGATCGCGCGATGATCAGCACTGAGGTCTCGCTGCCGCTTTCCCACTCCATACTTTCAAGAGATGCGAAGCGAGGAGGGGGAGGGTCCCAAGCACCAAATACTGCTACTTCAGCCGCTGCGCTCGTAGGCGACGTCGCTCCACTGCGTGGTCTCGAGCGCGTTCACCTGCCGAATTGCATTGTGGCGTACGATCTGCGCAAGCGCAACCGAGCGGAGATCATGCTCTCATCGTGGACGCAAACGTCGGATCGAATGCTCACGGTGCACCATTGGGACGACGCAGCACTACGCTCGCAGCTGACTGGGCTCGTGACGTCGAAAGACAGCTTCGTCGTCGAAGTCTTGACCGCTGGCCATTTCGAGCCCCTGATATCGCTGGTCTCGCAGCTCATCAACCAGCACGCGCTTCTGTCGATTCCCGAGTGGTACGTTGTGGTTTCGCTCGCCGTTGCAAGCACAATTCGAAGCAGCTTGCTGCCGCTGATCCCGAAGTCAGTGATCGTACGGCGCGCAAACAGCAGCGAGCACTCGGACCTCGGGAGTGACGTCAAGCGCTGGCTCGTGGACCGAGGTGTTACCGAGGTGTTTGCAGACCAGCGGGTGAAGTTGGAGTTCTCGGAATCGGATGCTGTCGCTGGGAGGAGCATCATTCGAGAAACCAATTCTTCCCCTGTGTTGAATCGCTTGAAAGATCTGGTGGCTCAGTACAAGACCGTCGAGGACTCAACTGCCGCAACTACTTCAAGCACCCCCGAAAGGGAACTACTCGAGAAGTCGCTGATCGAATTGGTGTCGACGAGAAAGGCAGAGCTCAGCTCTGTTGACGATACCTCTCCTTGCGATACTGCTGGTCGAGAACCAATTTCTTCGAGCGGTTCCTGGAACACCGCAGATACTCAGTCCAGTGATGTCAGCAAAGCATGCGGTGGACATACTTCCTCCACCGCAATAGAGCTATCGAGTGACACATATAACACGAGAAAGCGCGCGACTGCGGGCACTCGAGCGTCGTTCTCGGCTGAATTGCTCAGCGACTTGCTGCTACTGCGGCGGTCCATGGCGCTGGCGGTCCCCGAAGTCATGATCGTGCCAGATTGCACAGCGAAAGAGTAGACTTCCGGTGGTACAATGGAGCCACCTTCAATCTCTCGCAGCTACGTTGTCGACAAGCAAGAGAGTGACATTCGCATCCCCGAACGGATGGAGAGGCTCTGTCAGCAGATCGGATCTCTCTATCTGACGCTGCGAGAAGAGATCGCATCTCGCACGCTGCTGCTAGACCGTTCGACTTTGAGCTTCTTCCCGTGGGTTTCGCTACCAGACGAGTTCGAGGCGCATTTCCGAGCGTTCGCGAGCGTCAACACGTGCTTCCAGGCTCTCAAAACCCAGACGCAACAGTCTTAGCACTCGCGTGAGGATCGCAGCTCCATATCCATCTTCGCCCAGCAGCAGATCACCAGTCTGGCGAGCGGCGTGATCCCGTTCGAGTGGATGGAGATCGCGTTCACGCACACGGTGGGGCCGTCCACGTCTATCTCTATTCCGCAGCTGGTACTCTTGGTGACGTGTCGACTGGGGATGCTGCTCAATTGCCTCTGTGGCGAGCCACTGGTCGCAATCAACTTCGCGGTTCTGAGCGACGCGCGTGGCTTCTTGAAGGCCATGAAAGCGTACTGTGCAGCAAAGTGGAGCAAACCTGGAAGCGTCGAATGCCCAGCAGCACATGCACACAAAGCTACCGAAACGAAGAAGCGGAGCCGTAGGTGACTTTGAATCGGCGCTAGACCCAGCGATCGTCAAGGACGCTCGCGGCTTCCCATGCGGGTTTCTCGTCGACGGGTTGGTGGCGATCGAGCAGAGCGAGACAACCACCAAAGGGTCCAACCAGACGAACCTGTACCCGCTCCCACTGTGTCGCCTGTACTGTGCAACAGAGAGCGAATTGTTGGAGCTGGAGAGGCAGGAGCAGGCTTCGGTCGTCGCACAGACCGACAGCAGTGTCGACAGCAGTAGCAAACAGGGTGGTGAGGAGGCTCGTAGCGATGCCCAAGGCACCAACTCTCTCCCTGGAGCGGCAGTAAATCGAAAGTCGGTGCCCTTCGTGATGCTACCGTCGCTCTCGCCGTACCAACAGCCGCCGCACTTGCTCGACCACCAGAAAGAAGAGAAGGAGGATACGTTTAACGTACTGGACGCCTCTGTGTGGCTGCGCTTTTCCCTCCCAGCAGTGATCCTGGCGCTCGGCGTGCCTCGGAGAGACCAGAGGTCGGTCGCATTCGCGATTGGAGCTCCGATGTTTCCCGACGACGACGACGATGTTCAGGAGAGTGGATAATGCAAAGCTGGCTATAACGAGATGACCGCGAACGCTGCTCACGGTTTGCGTGGAACTGGTATACTTCGTAATGAATTTCTGTGTAGTGGCCACGTGCTTCCCTTTCTCACAATTAGTCAGCATTCGCTCCCACCACTTGCATGCTCTGCTGATTGGTCCTAGCTGTTGGGAGCGCCTTCGCTTCAGCATTGGCAACCCCACTTTAGTAGTCTCTTGATTTTGGGTTGCTGCAATATTATTTTGTGCACCTGGGCGGGCACCTTCTTGGCTAAAAGGCGAGTGGCAATTTCAGTGACGGCTGCATTGTGAACTGGGATCGATGGTAATGCCACAGCACACTCGATGGACGAGTGTTACAGGCTGTGTGGAGAGCATTCCACAGAGAAAACAAAATAGGTGTGGTCGTAGCTGCAAGGATTAAGTCTCATTGCGCAACTGCACGCCATACTGCGTAGAGTTCAGACACAGAGAGGGTGAAACTGTGCCACCACAGAGACTTCGCACATGTCGCCTGCGTGCGTGAAAGAGGGAAATGATGGAACCGGGAGGCTTCAGGTGCTCTACGATTGGAAAGCTTCTTTCGCCGTGCATGCAGCAAGCGAGCGATTGCTTCATGGTTCAAAACGGCGCACATTTCCGTCATCTACAATAAGATGTTGGTAGTGAGGCAAGCACGATGGCATGGCGACAACAGTGTCAAGCAGTTCATGTATTGCCTCGCCTTGAATATATAATCAATGATAGAGTCATTGCTCGCCTCGTTTCTATCTTGCTGTGACGTCTGTCTGCACTATGCCTCACGGAACTTGGACTGCTCGGACGCGTTCTTGAAGCTGTTTCAAGTTGGCGATACAAAGCAAACAGATCGTCAATACGGGTGAACATCAAGTACAAACTCATCAATCAGCAAGTTGCTGCCATCCGCCAAGAGTGAACAGCATGGCATTCGCCTACACGTACACTCCTTGGAAGATCTTGGTCATCGACGTGACCTCTGCGTCGGTGCGCGCCATCTTGTCGACGTTCTGCGTGAGCAGCGCGATGGACGCGTGCAGCTCGGTCATCTTGGACGCCAGCTCCGCGTACGCACGCGCCTTCTCTTCGTCCATGCCAACCTGAGCTGCTCTGTGTGCAATGACAAAAGAGAATTGAAAATTGCCCGCCATTTTTCTGTGCCACAAAATGTACCGGGTAAACCTGCAATTTGCACCATTGGATTACTATTCCGCATGCTTTTTAGTTGCAAACGACTTACTGAAAGCAAGTGAAACGAAAGCGCATAAATCGTCCCGAACAGCATTTTATACTTGTTTTTTGTATTGAAGTCATCCCAGAAAAGTGAATTGTGCGCTTCGAGCGATTTTGGAACGAGAACGCACTACAATTCGCTTTTTCGGGATGATTTTAATACAAAAAGCAGTGTAATATGCTGTTCGGGACGATTTATGCGCTTTCGTTTCACGAATTTTCAGTATGTAAAGAAGATAACCTCATCCGTATAATATCACCACAATGCCATTTTTCATTTTCTCTAAATGTAGACATCATAAAGCCGTCACACGCTTTTATCCGTCATTATTTTTCCCATTTATTCTCGTGTCCTGACAAGCGTGCCTGAAGCAAGGACATCACTGCACTTCCTCGTTCAGATGGAAAACCCTCCCTCCCGGCACATGCGACCATTTGATCCACGACTCTTTAACGCACTTCGTCCTCTTTCTTCTCCTCTTTCTGCTGCTTCTCGAGCAAGTCCGTGCGCGTCGCGCGTCCGCCTCGGAGCATCTGCGCAGCCCAGCGACCGATCTTGCGTCTCCTCTGCACGTGTTGATATCCAGCACCCAATGGAGAATAACACGATAAGCGCCACTTGTAGTTGAGCTCAAAATGTAGACAACTAAAGGTACGTACGTGGATGTAGAGCGTCGCGGTGCCCCAGCTCATCTTGAAGTTGATGCTCTTGACGACTTCAAAGAGCGCCGACTTGAGCACGTGCGACGTCGAGAGGAAGTACGCGCCTTGCTTGAGCTTCTCCGCCGCCAGCGAAATGTCCGCCCACTCTCTGAACAAATACACAATAGATAAACACACAGGCACGCCGAGAATTGTCAAGTTTGCACTTCCAGCCATAAGCATCTTATCATCACTACAGATGCAGCTCGTACTTGTCGCTGAAGCACGTGCCGTGGCAGAACACCAGGTCCCCATTCTCCCACGAGGTGGTCAGAATGCTGTCGTGAAGGAACTCAATGTCGGTCTGGAAAGGGTTCCCGCGCTTCACGAGCGCGTCCTTGCGCTTGTCGGCACACGCGACGAGGGGCTGCAAGTCACAAAAGGTATTCAAAATTAGCGATCACATTATATGTAACCATAGTGATTGGTTTGTAAGAGCGAGCGAGGACTTACTTCGAGGAGCTCAATGCCGATGGCTTGGTCGAACGGGTGCAGCAAACTGGCGGCAATCACGGCTTTCCCAGTCCCAGAGCCCTGTTGGCAATACCGAAAGTCAGGTGAGCAAAGCCTAAGATTGATATCCATACGTACGAGCTTCTAAGCAATACGACAGATGCAATATCCCTACCAGATCGTAGAAGATCGCATGCTCTGGGAGCGTCGGCGCGACCGACCGGATCGCGTCTGCGAACGGGAAGAAGAGGATCTCCCCGTAAATCTGCACACCATAAAAACTCATTGGTCTTAGCAAAGCGCAGTACAATCGGCTCATACGGATATGTAGGCGTACATAGGACGACTTGATGAGGTTCTCGCTCTTGCGCGCCTCAGCGGACAGCTCTTTGCCATACTTTTTTATACAACAGTGCCATTCACACAGCACAGAAACACACATTAGACCTTTTTAATTCAGTAAGTACCATCAAACGCTAGAGCAAGGGGGCGTCTTACCTCAGCGCCGTACCCTCTGTACACGTCTTCAAACGTGAGGTACGGCTGCACAAACAGCATGCCGAGCACAAAGTCCGACACGTGCAGCTCCGAGATGTCCTCACGGGTCACCTGTGCGGTTGCAGACACACAATGCGCAATTAGGATACCGACCACAGCCGTGCAGCGCGATAAAACGTAGCGAGCGCACCTCTGGGACGAGTCTCCTCATGTCGTCGAGCGCATCGCTGCTTCTCAGGGTCTGGATGCCCTCAGGTGTGCTCAGCAGGAAGTTGAGCTGCTCGCGCGCTTCGAACGCCTTCTTCTCGGCCTGCAAGACGCCAACAGTCAGCTTCACAGACACACCAACACAAGTGCAGATCGATGCGCTAGCGCACCTGCTGCCAGCTCGGGTCCTTCGGGTCGTACGCGTGCAGACGCGGCGCGACGCGCTTCAGTTCCGCCACGAGCGCATTCAGATCCGCCATTTTTGATTCTGTTGTGGTTGCTCGAAGCAAATTCTGTTTTAACTGATTGCGAATCAAAGCAGAGCTTTTGATAAAACAAAAGAAGAAGCCAACTTGAGATGTGGTTGGTCAAAACACTTTGGAATAAATGTTCGAAATCACGTTTTTATTGGATAAATAATTGAAATGTCTTCCCTATTGGCTGAAATTAGGCAACCCTTTTGCTTGTCAATTTCGATGTCAAAAGGTATCAAGTGCTTGATTTGGCTCGCGCTATGGGGCTTGGAGGCGACGAAGCTGCGGGTGCTGCCGACTGCGCCTCCTCTTCCTCCGCGGCGTGCTTCTTCGTGATCAGCAGCGTGCAGTACGCCTGCAGCGCCTTCTTGCCGCTGTTCAGCACCACGTCTCGCGTCTGATGGTGTTATCATCATCCATCAGCATCATCCAAGAGGAGCGCAGATACGAGCGTCAGCAACGCCACAAACAACAACGGATCCAAATCACCATCATCGTCTAAAGCCAGCTGCGTACCTCATGGAGCGCGTCGATCTCGCGGCGCGTGTCGCTCTGCACTTTCTGGATGTCGCGGTGGCATTTCTCCTGCTCTTTGAGAGACTCGGCCGCGTAGTTCTTCTGGTTCTTGCGCCGGTAGCTGTGTGATAAAGAGTGATCGAGGACGACGGATGAGAACCAGGAAGCATCGTTAAATGGGCAATCATGATCGCCAAACGTACTACTTGTGGTACGTGTCCTCGCCGCTGACAGGACAACCCTCAAGCGGCGTGGTGCGCAGCAAGTAGCAGGGCTTCTTCACGTTCTTGGTCTGCGAGCCAAAGTACTCCTTCATGAGCGGACTCAGCTGCGACGCGTTGAAGAGCGAGCGCATGTGGTGGGTTCGTCGCTGTGTCGTGCGCTACATGTCATACAAGTACACAACCAACATGTGAGTGGAGCTAGCTGTTGTCATGAGAATATGAGCCATCACGTGTGTGGATATTGCGACGTACGCTGTTGGTGTCGTCGCATGTGGTCTCCAGGATCCGCTCGACCGTGTTGTCATTCAGCGCCTGCTTGCCGAGGTACGACTCGCTCGCGCTCTTCTTCGTGAGCTTTGCCGAGCGACTGGCAGAGCGACTGGCAGAGCGATCGCCGTCAAAGCCCGCAGCAGACTGGATACGCGGCAGGAACGCGAGATCCGCCGCTAATGTCGATGCCGACAACGAAGACGAAGAGCTACTACCGCCACCACCACTGCTACCCAAGCCTCCTGAAGACCCAGAACCTGTTGAGCCTGGAGCCGATAGAGGCGGCTTGAGCGATTTGCTCTTTGCGCTGACGTCGTCCAGGATCTCGTCGGGAAAGTACTGCTTGCGCATGGATTGCACGGTCACGGGGCAGAGCTTGAGACCGAGCAGCAGCTGGCAGACAAAGAGGTAGACCTCGTTCTTGAACTCGGTCGTGTACAGGTGACGCGAGCCGGGGAACAGGTAGTGGAAGCCCCAGCAGACGGCGCTCGCGATCGCGTACGGGTAGATGCGGAAGATGTAGTCGATGTTGCCGTGCAGCGTCGCGATCATCTTGACGTACTTGGCGCTGATCTCCTCGACGAGCGCGCGCTGCTGCGGCATGGAGTTCTATTGTGTGGAGTGTAGTGTAGTGGAGTGGACAGACACACGGGAACTAGGTTATCAAAGTGTGCCTGGATGAGTAGGGATTGAGCGTATTCTGCGCCTAGCTATCGTACCTTTTGGTAGAAATGGCAGAATGCGAGCCAGAAGACCTCTTCGAAGAGCGTGCACGAGACCTCGGAGAGCAGGAAGCGCTTGAAGTCCTTCTTCCCGTGGGCGATGCGCATGCGCTCGAACGTGTGCAGCAGCAGCAGCTTGGCGTTCACGTACACGCTGCTGCTGTTGCTATTCGCGCCGGTCCCGTCCGAGTCGTTGACCGTGTACGTGTAGCTCTCGACGGTGCGCGTGATGTGGCCCTCGATGCTCGCCTGGAGCTGCTTTTCCAGCAGAACTCTCGCGTTGCGCCGGTTCTCGTTCTTCTGGAGCTCCATCTTGTTCTTCTTGAGGATTCGCTGTATTAAGGAGACACACACACACACACACAC